>WUAM01000245.1:567993-580949 GCA_024336885.1 Actenoides hombroni | reverse complement strand
GCGCTGGAGGGGTTTAAGGGCCAGGTAGATGTTGGGCTTAGGGACATGGTTTAGTAGTTATTGATACGGCTAGGAATAAGGTTGGACTTGATGATCTTGAAGATCTCTTCCAGCTGAAACTATTCTATGATTCTATGATTGATTCTATTATTCTATTTATCATTGTCTCTTCTTGTTACTGTAAAAACTGTAAGTTCTACACACATCTATGAAAAGTGAGGTTAATCCACAGTTATGTGTGTACATATGTCTACTCATCAGGGAAAACTCCAGTTGAAAATGTAGGTGGCAAATCTTTCATCCTTGCAGCACTGGTGACTCCCTGCGGTGCTGGGAGCTGTGTCCTGGCAGCAGGCAGTGCCAGGACAGAGGCTCCGATGCACCCTCTGAAGCAGAGTCACTGCTTTGGTTGGGCTGCAGGCCTGGCTCCTGGCTCCTCGTGGGGTGAGGACAATTCAGGGGTGTTGTCCTGTGTCAGGGGCTCAGCAGCACCCGTAGCTGCTGCCCTGGGAGCAGGGGGAGCCAGGAACCCCATGGAAAGTGCCCCCAAACTCATGGCTGCTCTTCCAGCAGTGGCTGCTGACCTGCTTCGGTCCTTCTCGCTGCAGCAGCAAGAGCTGTTCTTTGTTCCCAGTGTTTTGACAAGGATTTTGTCACAGCACTGAAATAATACCAAGGGACTGTGCATTTTGGTTAGGCCTGCTGTGGTTTCAGGTCTCTTTCCTGCAAGCCAACAGGGAGACCAAGAGGATGTGTGCAGGAGGGTCTCCGTTACATTGAGGGAGAGCCTCTGAGTTCCTGCCGCCCTCCTATAGCACATCTCTGCAAGCCCTCCTCGCTCTTCAAACAAACTCAGAAAGCAAGGATGCCCACATTCTGGGAGGCACATCAGAGAAGCGCATGGCAAATCATACTACCCTAGGCTCATGGTGGACATAATTGTCAGGATCTTTTTTTCTGGGCATGGCATTTATGCTTCTGCGTATTGCTGGGAGATTCAATGCCATGGCCACTTTTGCTGTTAGAGCTCAAGGTGTATTAGCTGAAAACTTTTGTGATATGTTTTGTATAAACATAAAATGGGCATTAATTAATTGGATTTTAATTAAGAGGATGAGCTACCTTGTGCACACTTAAATTGCTTTAGAACTGATTGACATAAATTTCTTTGCTATTCATTGTAAATCAATTCAGTATGTCCGCATAAAGGATCTGACTGGTGTAAAATGCAAGACTTGATTCACAGATTTCCTGTACTTAACACTCCAGTTCAAGGTCTCCTCGCAGTGGGGCCAGACGCTGTCCTGTAAACAACATGTTTGTCTTTTTCAGCTTATTGTTTTCTTGTGGTTCAGATACAAAACTGAACTCCTGTCATTCAGTTGTGGAGAAAATGCTTAAAACTTCTAGCAGAGGTCATGCTGAGTAGTCTCACCTTGCAATTAAAGAAGGCTAGGAGCGCACATAGATGATGATTGACATCTCCAGGAGCTCAGCTGATGCAAGGTTAGTTACTTAACTCAGTTGTCTGCTGAAGACCTTGAACTAAAAGAAAGATTATTCTCACTGACAGCATCTTTTGTGCATGCAAAAGCACAGGAGAACTCATTAAGGACTATATTCTTTGAAATTCTTGAGTCACACCAAAACACCACGGCTGTTAAATAAGTCCTTCCAGCATAGGAATGAATGTAATGAATTAATGAATTTAAATTATTGTTCATTACAGAAAAGAAGAAAGAGGGGAAAATCGTGAGCGTCATCATCTAATATTAGTGAAGAATTTGGAAGGGAAATAAAGATATTTTTCAATGTGAAGATATTTACAAGGTTTTCCAGCTTTCCTGTGCTACTATTGTAACTTCCTGCTCCTTAGTTCTGTGAAGAATTGAGTAAGAATATTAAAGTAAAAGCAGCTCCAATCTCTGAAGTGAGGTTCATTTGAGAGAGAGCTCACCAACATCCAGAGCCCTCCAGCACAGCTTGGGAACACAGGCTCATTGCTGACCAAGGCACAGCTTAGCATGACGTCTGGAAATCAGCAACATCATCTACCTAAACCCTTTGTAGATCTCTAAGGCTTAAAAAGGACAATGTGATTCTCCTTCTTTGTACCCATTGCAAACTGTTAACAAGGTTAGCGCCAAATTTAAACTAACTGCACTCATTCTTGCCAGTTGTGGTTGGCCATTATCCCTGATTCTTGTTCATGCAACATCTATTCATGCAACACGTAAACGCAGATCTTTGTGGGACAGAAGCAACAATTTTCCTTGTGCCTAAAGAGCTGTTGTAGAGTTTCAGGCAATGTCTAACCAGATAATTTGAATAGCATGTGTGTTTATGGCTTTCTTGGCCACAGAAGACCTTTTCTCCACCTTTGTCCCAGTTTCCATCCTGCAGGTCTCCAACACTGTCCAGTGTCCATTGGACATAAATGTGCTGGCAGGGCCACCTAGTGCAAGCCAGGGTGTGGAGGAAATCGCTCACAGAGCAATCCCAATGGCACATGTGGAAATGTTCAAGGGAATTCTGTTACTCATAGGGGTTCCCATTAACAAATCTCGACTTATGACAATGTTTATGACTGTGCCTACTTGCCCCACATAAAGAAAGAGGGGAAGGAAGAAAGCACCCACTGCTTTTGCCAAGGTGCAGGAGACAATTCCCACTCTAGTGCATGTTACTCTTTTTTCTCCCCACTGCTTGCACCCTTCTCCCTCCCTCCTATCCTCCCATTTCCTTCCGCCACTACAAAGCCCTTCAAAGATCAAAGTCATCATTGACCATGAGTTTGCACAATGTTTCTGCTTTGACAGTGGCTGGGAGCCAGCTGGCATGTGTTCAAAACCATCATCAGAATCTGTTTAATTAGTGTTCCCAATGCAGTATTTTAACAGAACACCAGAACGGACAGAGTTCCAGCAAGCTGATGCCCAGTGATGGGACACTGCAGCAGTGCAGCCGTGACTTTGATGCTGGTTGTTTTAATTCTTTTTTGCTTCATACTATTAATCCATTTTTTGGCCTGCTTTGAAATGATGCCTTTGCAAACACAGTAAAAGGATATCTCTAAGATTTTCCCCAAGTTAGTGGAAATGTATTACTAAAAGAGGTCCCAGGGAGATTTGGATTCAAAAGAAATCCCACAGAAAAAAAGAGGCTCTTTCTGCTAGGGTTGCCCCCATCTGTGACCTGTTGCTGGATAAAGACACTCTCCTGGCTAGCCTTGCAGCTGAAGGTTAGCTCAATGATTGGTTGCTCCAGGCAGTGCTTGCAATTCACTCACCTGTTAAACCCATTGCAGCTGCTTCTAAGCTTTTTCCTGACCTTTAATATATGTCTTGACTTCTGGGCCTGCCCAGAACCACGGTTCCTCTGGCTCATACCCTCTCTGGGTTCTTTCCTGATCCATGACTGTGTATTTTTGCTGCCTCCAGGGGATCCCACACAGCACAGGTCAGGTCAGATGTGCTCCAGGTAGCCAGTGGCTACCTGCATTGAAGGACTTCATGCCGTACATCTCTCTAGTCGATGGCACGTGCTTCCCTGCCACTGACAACCTCAAGCACCTGCAGTCAGCCAGCCTGGGGACAAGCCACTCTGATGAGCAGTGCAGTCTGGCACAGGGGTGCTCGCAGATACCGCTGCCATTGTGACAGGACAAGCAAATCCTCTACCCTTCTCAGGTAAGAAGCTGCCCTCCAGGTTGTTGCCTGTTTTGTGTCTAAGACTTTGCACCCCTGATGACTCTGCCCACACACCTCTGTGGTCGCGCTCACTTGATCAGACTTGCTCTCCTTGTCTGGAGGAGGCAAGATAAAGAAAATCTGTGGGTGAATCGTCTGCACTACTGCCCAGAACCATACCACAGGATTGGCAGTCACAACACTCCAACCAAGTGCAGCCCAACCTTGGAAATGCAAACACTACATGAGACAGAAGAAGTCTGAACTATCTGGTAGCAGAAGAGCATCCAGCCCAATATGCAAGGGAAAGGCAACAGCCTCACTGTGCTACTCTAGTTGGAAATGACACCTCTGATGCTGCAGCCCCATCCACTGAGAGACATCACTGAGGCGGTCTCTGGCCAATGCACAAGTTGTCCCTGTTTTGAGGAGTGAGACTATGTTATCACGACCACTTTGACCACAGGTAAGTACCTGTTATTCTTCTTGTCACCCAGGAATCTGAACTGCAGGTGCCTAGGGCCAGGTGGGGATGACAAGGCAAGTCCTGCAGCCGAGGGCATTGCTGTCCTGGCAGACACATCCTCCCGTGAGCCAGGGAACCACTCCTGCTGCTCTGCAGTGGACAATCTCTTTGGCAGCTCAAGAGACTGTGAATAATACTTTTGAGCTCCTGCCACCCATCTCAAAGTGTGATCAGTATGTGATGATGCCAATGACATAGCCTGAAACTTCTGCTTTGAGTGGCTGGCTTTGAACAACAGGAACAAGAAAGATCCAGGATGTAGAGGACATTCAAAAGGACACTCTCCTTTGCACAGACCCTGTGACAGGAACACAGTCACCCCATCAGATCACAGGACACTGTTGAACAGAGGTCATGCGTTAGGGGCATATTGTCCTGACATCCCCACCTTGCTCCTGGCTCATGTGACAAATGCATCTTTTTTGTCCTGCTTCCCTCATCCCATCACATGTCTGGATGTGACCTCAGCCCTGAGAAGCCTGTCTCACAATGTTCTGCTGCAGGGCTTTTGCCCATACCCAAAGCAAAAGGCAGATGGGGCAATTATTTCCCCTGTTTATCACTGCTAAAGCCTGAGGCAAAAATGTGCCTTCAAGATGTCCATGATGCTGGACTAGGAGCCTCAGCATCCAGGGTCCTGCATCAGGACATGGCACATGCAGTGCTTGGGGCACGCAGCACTGTCCCCTGCGACATGGCCAGGTTTTCACTTCTCACTCCTAAGTCCACTGCTGTTCTTTCTTGCCTAAGATTCATCCCCACCATGGTGGAGTTAATGGAGGGTTAATTGCTTGGAGCCTTTTTTCAAATAGACATCAGAAGCTTCAAATACTTGATCACCCTATCTCAGCAGCTGGGGTCTGCAAAACTATCTGGGGATTATCCCAAGGATGAGGGTAAAATCTTGCCCTTGGAGAGTCAAATGAGAATTTTACCACGTATTTTATTGTATCCCTGGAGCTGGGATTTTCCCCAGTGAGACTTCTAGCACTTTTGCTCTGTGTTCAGTTAGAAAGACCGCACATGATGCTGTCTGACTGGTGTTTAGCTTTTCTGCTTCCAAGCCTGGCTTGACCTAAGCCGAGAGCTGGGAGTGGAGGAGAGGAAGGGGAGACAGGCTGGGCAGGAAACAGAGTCCAGTGAACTTTTACAAATCTTAAACAACTGCAGTTGGCTGGGATTCAGTGTGTGAGATGGACCAAGGTTCAGGGTGATTTATCTGGAATTGTTTCACATCTCTGGATGTAATGTGTGGGGTTGGCTCCACCTCTGAAAGAAAGTAGGCATTCTGAAGAAGGCTTTCAAAATGATCACCCATTTATCTGTAGTGCAGCATTTGCCTTCTCTGCGTTCACAAATTTGGAACTAATTCCCTGTACGACATAGCATTTAATGAGTTTGTCTCCTGAGTTCTGCAAAGCATTTAAAATCCTTTTGATGGCATTTTCTCTATAGTAATTAATGTCTTATCAGTGAGTTTTTCAGAGAACAATGGCCTGATTCTCCTCCGATGCCATTTTACATCTCTGTAGCTTCACTGACTACAAATGAGTTACTCCTGCTTTGCGTAGTGGGAGAGGAGAATTAAGACCTTAAGCCTTCCACTATTTAATCACATGCTTTGAACTTATTTTCTCTCATTCAGAATTTGTCCTTTGCTTGCAGCCCTGCATAATTCCCATTTTACTATCATTATTTAGCATATCATTATTAGCTGGTCATTATTGAGAATGTGTATACTACCTTTTGATTTAAAAAAAAAACCAAACCAAGAGGGATGCTCCAGCCAGGGGAAGCCCCACACTGTGTTGTCTCATGGCAGTAGGGGGTGGGTCTTCTCCTCACCTGGGCATCAGACTTCCCCCAGGGACTGCTCTACAAGCACTGAGGAACGCTGGTCATTATTTCATTTCCCCCCCAATAAGCAGCCTCTTCTACATACCTGACGAGTTTGCAGTTACACTCAAAAAGAAAAGCTTGTCACATGGAAATGAAGCTTTTTCTCTAGCAGGCAAAGTCCAGCTGCATTTTCTCTTGGAAAGAGTCAGACCATAGACTCTCCTTGTACGGCAGACCAATTTGTTTTGATGCTCACAGGATGTATATCCTGAGATTGGAATAAATATGCTGAAACATGTACGACCTGGACACATCTTTATGTTATTTTTTTGGCTCTGGATCCAGTTTCATCCTGAGAAGGTAAAAACAACATCAACAGAGAGAAACAGAAATGTGAAAAAAACAAATAGCCGTGATAAGGCTTGACATAGACAGATGCTCACTTGCTGTTGGAATATATGTTTATTTTAAATATATTTATATCTGAACAATAAAGTATGAGCAGGAAAGAGGCAGCAGATACTGTTTTAAAATGCTTTAATCAATTATACACAAATCTGGACTAACTTAGCATGCCTAGTATATTATGTGGGCAAGTCCTGCAGTATCTGTTTACTCCCATAAGTTATGAGGTGATAAGAGGTGTCAATTCCAGTGATTTTTTTTTTTATATGTGCAAACATTACTCGTATGGGTACAGATTCCCAGAGCCAAATAACAGAAATTAGTTAACCCAAGTGTGACATGTTGTGCATTATATTTTAAGAGTAGCATTAAGAAAACGTTTGATATGAAAATATGTAAGCTACAAAGCAAAGCCCTCGGAGTGGAGAAACATCAGAATTAAGGTTGTCCTTGCAGCTAATGCCTTACGATACCATCTTTAATTACAGTCATCTTTGCCATTGTCTCCATAGCTTTCAAATTCTGTAACAAAATGCTGCAAGGATCTTACTGACAACATTATCTCTCACTAGGCAGCCTATTATTTATGCTGATAAGCCAATGCAGAGTGTTGGGGCAGACAGGCATCTTCCCATCACTATTTGCTGACAGTAGAGGAATGCAGAGCCTTATGTCCAGCGGTGGTAATTTCAAGGTCTGGAGGAGAACACAGTTGCCCAATGATGGGCAGCTATCGTCTTCTCTTTATCAGGACTGTGAGCCTCCCCTTCTTCTCCTGGCCACCCCAGACACTGCATCGCTCTGCTTTCCTCCCCCCGCTGCTCCTGCAGGTATCACCTGCCATGGGCTTGATGCCCTGGTGCTCATCCTTCTGTGTCAACAGCTTCCTCCACCCTCACCCTTGTCCTTCCTCACCGTGCTACTCCCTCCCCATATCCCCCCACTTCCTCCTCACTCTGCAACTCTTACAACCACTGCACCTCTCTTTATTCCTCCACGAGTAAATCAAATTCCCTTCTCTTCCCCCTCGCTGTGCAGGCACACACAGCAGACCTTGTCTCGCCAGTGCTGAGAGGAAATCTAAAGCCAGCCCTTTTATTTCAAGACCAACCGCAGAGAGATTTCTGTGGCTCTGAGCTGGAACATGCCTGCCCTAGATGGGATTTTTTGATGTCGGAATTTAACAAGTCTCTACCAAGCACGTACAAACTGCAAAGACACTGGTGCTTAGACATGGTCCAGATTCGGAAGTAACTTCCCAAATGTGTCGAAAAGCAAATTTCTGGTGGTTGGTTGACTCTTTTTGCCAAAGTTTCGCTCTTTGCTTCCGTGAATGGAGGTAAAACATCTTCTCAGAGGAATGTTTGAAGGAATTTGCCTTACCATAGACAAAATAACATACTTTCTCCTAACCTTGCTCTTGGAGACAGATGCACCATTCTTGATAAAGCTTGCAAAACAAAAATAAAATGAAACAAATAAAGTCATCTGGAGGCTGATACCCGGCATCAGAAATTTCAGTTTGATGCATTAAACTTTGGCAAATGTATAAGCAACTGACAACAAGATGTAATAATGAGAAAGTGTTGGGCAATCTCTGCACCTATAATTCATAACTCCTACACGTTTTAAGATAATGGAAATTACTCGTGTTCATCAGGACTTGAATAGATGCCTCTGTTATTACTTGTATTATTCAGTTAGCAACAGCGGCCAAATGTATGTCTAACTGACTTCCATTAACTTCAGCAGTATACCTGGAAGAATTAAAATCTATTTCAATTCAACCCTTCCATATTTTTCTCCTGATGTGCCACATACAAATCTTAACCACGATATCATCTTTTGGGATAATAAACTAAATCAACAATGCATTTCATTTTCAGGGATCATCACATATGAGATACTTCCAGGTATGCAAATATCTCAGGCAAATATTGAGCCATAGCTCTAAATGAAACTTTCAGAGATAAAGAATTATCTTTTGTATTTTAAAGGTACATTTTGTCCTAATAAAAAAAAAAAGTAATAGCCTTGGCTAGAATGGCAGAGTGGAAAATTTTACCCTGGTCAGGAGACCAGCACAAAGTGACACTGAGTTTCTTATGGCAGTTAACATTCAGAGCCAAAGCTGGGAATATAATATTTCTTTGGCCAAATTTCATAACTTTTTGGTGGTCCTCGCTGTCAGCATTGTGTCATTCGCTTTGCTTAGGGTGCTTGGTAGGCATCTCCCCTGGAAAAGAGACCCTCAAATCAGCAAGGCACTTGGGGCTCATATTTTACTTTTAAAAGCATCAGTGACTTGCTGAATAGCAGGGAATGAGACCTGCTCTAGGAGCACTGCCAAAGCCAGTCTTTAATGCCAAGGTGTAAAGGCCATCTTTGAGTCTGGATGAGTGACTGGTTCAGATGTCCCTCTCTGGGCAGGTGTCACCACTTTCTGACCATAAGTCTTCTGGAAAGCCTGCTACTGCCATTCTTGCTGAGCAGGAGATTACTCCAGATACATACCCCCCTGCCTGCCCCACATGCAGCATCCCCCTCTGCAGCCATCCCTGGAGCAAAGCCCCCAGCCTGGGTTTCTCTCTCTGAATCTTTGCATCGATGCTCCCTCCTTTTGCTGCACAAGACAAACAAAAGAGATCCATTTTCAGGCTGCTCCTGGACTGCTTCACCCAACCGACCATCTCTTAGGAGGCTGCTGCTTGTGCTCTGCCTGTAATGCCAGCTTTTTTTTTTTTTCTTCTTAATTAAATCTCCCTACCACTACTCTTCCACAGAAAATGAACAAAAAAGTTGTTTGCTGCAAATTTTCTGCTATCAGTTGTTGCCCAGCTAAGCTGCAGGCCAAGGTCAGACCTTCTACTGCATTCGTATAAAGCCCAGCATTATAAATTACCTTATAAACCACATATGGTCCAATGGGACCTGGGAGTGACATGGCAGACACAACAAGCACTGGTTGCTTAACGGTGCCCTTAGCTCCTGCCATGCTGTTGTTTCAGCTATCAGGGAGCACCCAGTTCTGGGCAGGCATATCTGTGTTTCATAGCTAACCAAAATAAACAGATAGATGAAATAAAAAATAAATAACCTGCATAAGTCTATGATTCAGAAGGTGCCTAGCAGAGGAGGCCTTTGCATCAAAGAAAAACAAAGATGTCCCAGGGTGTTTTGGGGATGCTCAGAAGAGGTACCCTTAAAACAAGAGTCTGTTCGAGTAGGATGCAAGTTCACATAATTATACTGTTAAGAACTGATGCAGATAAGAGCCAAAGCTCAGGGTTTTGCTGTGTTCACTGGTGCTTTGGGCCAAGCGTTCTCAATCACGTCTTGTATTATTGACCAAATCTTAATGGAGAAGCAGCAGAATTAGGAGTTCTCCTCCCCATGTAGGTCTCTTTCCTTAGCCCTGCTCTTTGTGCAGGTCACCAGGAGGACTCAGCCACGCAGAAATGAATGCTGGGGAAGTGCTCAGGAACTTGATAAGCACACTCATCCTTAACGGTGCTTTGGCAGCCACGGGCTGGAAATCTTTCTCCCAAGATATCCAAACTCTTATTTTTTTTTCACAGCTCCCGTATCTTTCTAACCACAACTCTTCCCTAAAATTCCAGTAACTCCACGGCACATCCCACTACAAGTGTGCTGCAAAGTCCTATCTGTGCTCTGCAGTACTTCTAGCTTTAGAAATGTTTGTGTTTGTGTGAAGTCACTCGGTGCTTTGACTGCACAGTGTGAATGAGCCAGAGATGGGAACACAGGGTACAAATCCAGAAGGCTTATTTCCCCTTAGGAGAGACCCAGAGCTGAATTTTCAAATTTGGTGGACATTTGGGTTATCACTGGGGCTTTCTGGTAGTTGATAACCGCATTGTACACGCTACATGCAAATTCCTCTCACATCCTTCCAACATATAGCACATTTTGTAACAAAATGACCTTTGGCGAAGTTTGTCCCTTAATCCCACTCCAGCCTGGACTGACTCCACGATGGAGCTGTGATCGGGTGGCCAGTGCTCATTGGAGGGCTGGGGGGGGACTCAGAGTGGTAAAAAGGCAGCACCATGATTGCTGCCTGATAGTCTGTATCAGAAATGCCCAGGCCTGCAGCTCTCTCTTGGCAGCTCTGTCTCATCGCCTGGCTCCAATTACCCTCTCACTGCAGCTCTTATTATATAATTCCTTTGGGTTAAAAACACTTGATTTCAGCTTCGTGTTGGGCTTTCTGCTTGCCTGTGTCCCTGTAAAATCTGTGCGACCAAAGGAGCAGGTGCCAGAGCACGTGGCTGTGAGAAGGTATCACAGCTGTTCTCTGTGGGACCATGCATGGAAATGCCCCTTCTACAGTGCAGTGCTCCCAGATATAGGGCTCAGGAGACAGCAAGTGGGTCCCAGGACAATCTTTTGTTACTTCCGTGACCTATAAGGGTTATTTCTTTTCTTCCCTGCTTATGCTCATTTCTATCTTTCCAAAACATCCATCTGGCTTCTGGTCTTCAGTTCTGCTCCTTCTGAGATCAGTGCATGTGCTTAGCTTCATGCTTGGCATCAGAGATCGCTCCCGCACAAGCTTAAGGATGTGTGTTGGCATTTGAGTTTTTGCAGGTCTTAGCTCCCCGTCCTTCATGGGCACTGTCCATGTGGACACCCACGGTCCACGAGGACCCCATCAACTGCTGTTGTCTTTGCCTGAGGAAGGACTTCCCTTTGCTGGTTGCAGGTGATGTTTTGGTCTTTGACAGATTCTACCAAGTACATAAATCCCTGATAATCATGGGCTGTAACATGAAAGAAAAGAAGAGCTTGGTTTATTTGTTAAAGACGTGCCTGAAAGGTCTGAACGTGAAAACCCCGCCTTACTGTAGTAAATCACCTGCCCCTTGGTGTCTGACCAACCTTAGGATGCTCCCTGTACTCAGCTTCTCTGTCTTCACATTTGCCCTTTTATGTTACTTGTTTCTAATGTGGTGTTCTCTTTTCCTGCTGCTAAGGATCCTGCCAGCATAAGGAATAATATTTCTGGTTTCCGCTTTAACTTGGGGCAAGTTGCAACCTCTTTATCTCTCTCAGCCCTGCAGACAAGGACGCCTGTAAGACCCTGTGCCTATGGGATGTCCTACAGATTTGGCCCAGCTGGAGTTTTCCTCCCTTTGCTTCGCTGCACTTCGCTCGCCCACATCAAACAGCGCTGAAATTGTTGCTTAGTTGGATTGAAGTCCTGCTGCCTGCCAAGGGAGAGAATAGGCAGAATTGGGTCCCAAGTATTTGCAACATACTTCGAAGGAGAAGGATTATATTAAACAATCTATTTAACATAAGGAATATATTAAACAATACGTGTGTGACAGCCACGATGAGCAGACCATTGAAAATCTGATAAGATTTCAGCGGGGAATGCAGACTTAAAATCAATGAGACAGCACATCCGGAAAGTGGGTCTAGAAATAGCAAGCATGGTAACTGTCGAGAGGTATCATGTTCCTGGGACTGGGTCGTAAGCAATGAAAGCACTCCAGGCATGGCCACCTACCCCTATGGGGACAAGGGTACTGCCGCTTCCCAGCACGGAGCCAGCTGTTGCACTCACACTGCACAGGGATCTCCAGGGATGTGTGTTTGCCTGGGAGAGGCTGGGAAAGTGACGAGTGGGGCGAGGCACCGCTTGTGCCAAATTAACTTTATTTTCTTACACGGTATTCCTGTTTTGATAGGAAGGCAACCAGAGCGGGAATCAAAGGCGGTTGGGATCTCAACACCACCCATTGGCTGAGGCGCTCCCCAGAGCAAGCAAGGCAAAGGGCGTGGAAAAACATCTGCCCGGGAAAAACATCTGCCTGGGGAATCTCCCTGGGCTCTTCTTTCCCTCTCCAGGCCGGGGTCCTCCAAGAGGGATAGATTCTGCTAAAGCGAAAGACATCGTAACGGTCCTTGGGGCCATTTGACTCGGGCTGTAAAACGCTGCCTGCAGCCTTCTGAATTAAATCACAAGTGGTAGTTTGCAAGCAAGACTGATGTGTTTTGCTTTCCTGGTTATCGCTCCTTTCCCGTGTCCAATGACTGATGTAATGTATGGACATACTCAGTGGTGGAAACGTGCTGGCAAGTGGATCGGGCTGAAGCAACTGCAGTACCACCATTTTCCCCAGCTGAGAAGTGCCATGGAGCGGGAACGGCAAGACTTCTTGTTTTGGTTTTTGGAACACGCGTTCTGGGGGCTGCCAATTTCCGCAGTGTTTATTTTGAAGACATAGCTCCCTGATCCGTGTACCTAGTTACCAACCGCGGCTGGCTCTTACCTGCCGCTCCCTCACCCTGTAAAGTTTCTAGCTGAGAGAGAAAAGTGATTAAAAAAAAAAAGAATCTTGGGGCAGAAAGCCGAGTGAGGATCCCAAACGGGCTGACATTTTGGGCTATCACCCCTCCCCGTGCTTTTTAGGCCCTCCGTCTTGCTCCCGACACTAGAGGCTGCGACCCAAGCTAATGCGGGAGGG
>WUAM01000245.1:518766-567364 GCA_024336885.1 Actenoides hombroni | reverse complement strand
GGTGAGTGCCGGGGTGGGCGGAGGAGGGAGGGGGGCGGTGGAAGCCCCGTGGGTCGCGCCGGGCCGGGCCGGGCCGGGGGCGTCCGCCTCGACTCCCTGTGTCGAGCGCGGGGCGCGCAGCCCCGGCCCTGCTCCGCGGCATCGCCGCCCGCCGGGACAGCGGAATGATTCGCGGAGACATCTGTTGATAGCTGAGCGCTCTGGAAGCAGCAGATTTCCACCCCTCCAAAAAAAAAAAAAAAAAAAGAAAAGAAAGGAAAAGAGGCACCCCCAGAAGAGCCCCCCCAAGCCTAGCGGAGCCCCCTGCCGCCCTCCAGCGAGCCTCAGGCGAAGTTTGTCTCGACGACCCGTCCGCCTGCCGGCCCCGACGCTCCCCGGTGCTTCTTTCCCCGCCGCTCCGGAGGAGAGGGGTTGGGGGAGGTGGGCGGTGCGGCCGTGGGGCTCTCGAGGAAGCGGCGGACGGCGCGGGGTCGGGTGTGGGGGCCCGCGGGGCTTTGTGCCCGGCTTGGCTCAGCGCCGGCAGCCGCCGGGCCCCAGCGTCTGCGAGCGGCCGCCGGAGGAAAACGCCGCTTCCCCGAGCCTTCCCCGGGAGCCTCTCCTCGGAAAAATCAACCCTCCCCAGCCGGTTTGCTGCAAGAGGAATAAAAGCATTGACTCCCCCTGGCTGCGCGGCTCGGGACCCCTAAACCCTTTCGGGTACGCTTGGTGCGCGGGTGCGCAGCGCTGCGCGCCTCCCGGCCAGCCGCCTGTCCCGGCCGTGGAGCCGCCGGTGCCGGCTCGGCGGAGCCCGAGGCTGCCGCTGACTCCGGCAGCCTTTCCCCTATGGGGGAAGGTGCTCGGGATAATGCCGCTGTTTACACTTTTTCCGAGCCACAAGTGTATTTGCTAAACGGGGACCTCTGCTTAATGCAATTATCTCGGTTGCCGGGATTTGTGTCTCTGGAAAAGCCACTCTGGGGCAAGCGCTCCCACCCTTCTGCGGCACGGAGCCTCTGAAGGCCAACCAGAGGGTTTTGGTCTTCTCCGTCGGTGGAGCTGAGCTCGTCTTGATGGAAGAGGGCACGCAGATGACACTTTTGCAGTGTTTGGGCAAATATTAGGAAATAACAAATTGAGGTTTCAGTATGAAATTAAAAAAAAAACCATGACAATTTAATCCAATTAAAATGAGCCGCTCCACTGAACTAAATAATGTCACTAGCTTGGGTTAACTTTTGAAGTTGTCTGGCTATTGTATAAATTAGCCCAGTCACAGCCTTCCTGAAATCTGGCTCATCATTAGGGATTTCTAAGGATACAATTGCAAAACACTTTTCTTAAGGACTAATTAAAAAAAGGGTTGTGTAGAGCACTGGCTCCGGTTTTCGCTAAGCGTAACTGCACTGAAGAAACACCCTCGGCTAATGAGGTACCATATACTTCAATTTTATAGAAATGCTCCTCTTGCGAAGTTCTCTGGTGGTGTAGTAACTATTAAACTGCCACAGTAATTAGTAAAGTATTAAGTTTTATGGGGTTTTTGCCTTAGGATGAACGCTCTGCGGCAGCGTCAGGCAGGCTGTTGGGGTGTACTGGGGCAGCATGTTTTGGGGGGCAGGGGGGAGAGCGAGGTGAGGGGAGCCTGCCCAGCCCTGCTGCAGCACCCTGGTTGCTACCAGAAAGTTGTGGAGAGATTGGAAAAGTAAAGGGACGGAATATTTTGGTTGTTTTGTTGGGGTTGGTTGGTTTGTTTTTTCTTTTTTTTTTCTCCTTTTTTTCTTTTTGATTTCACTATGTCTGTCAGCAGCTACATGGTTCCTTAAGGGGGGATTTTTGTAGCTTGGTCTCTGGGAAAAGATAGGTGCCAAGTCTGTTGTGTCTGCAGAAGACTGTCCTCATTGTAAGAGGAATTTTATATGGATGCTTAAAGGGACCTGTTCGCTCTCCAGAGCACTGTTAAGTGGTTTTAGCTCTAAATTTATTCCCCTTGGATTGATTCTTCTATTTATTATTATTATTATCTAGGCAAAGCTGTAAGGTAAAAAAAATCTCTCATTTGTGGCCAAGTAAATTATCCAGGACTTTTTTTGAGCAGGGGAGCGGAAGACGGCAGGAGATTTTGTTTCCTAAACCAAATGTTCCCTGTCTTTGCTTCATGGAACCAACAAACCTCTTCATTGGTGCGGGCCAAGTTGATGTCAGAGCCGCGTTAAAAACTGCTGGCGATGAGAGCTGCCACCGAACCTGGGAGTGATCTGTCTGTGCTGGGTGCACCCTTCGTCCCACAGATGCGTTCCCCGGTGCCCTGCCAGCTCCCCTGGGGCAGCAGCTGTTGGGGGACGCGGTCGGGAAGTGGAGAAGTGAGGGGGAGCCTGGCTGGATTCTGTGATTCCATGGCTTGTTCATGCCAGCCTGTGCGTGGTGGCAAGTGTTGCCCACATCAAAGCTGGTGGCTCGCAGCCAGGCCTTGTGGGGTGGTTTGCTGCCATCAGCACAGCGTGCGGGGAGACGTCAGATTAGAGTGGGGTCTGGTAACCCCAGCGGGCATGAGGGATTCACCCAGCCTTGGCTGAATGGCAAAAAACTCTGCTTTTTAGCTACCTTGAAAGTTTCCCGGTTTGCTTTTTGGAGAGGGAAAGAGAGTGACGGGAAACCTCTGGAAATGGCAAACTCTGCCTGACGTGCCTTTGAAGAGGCTGGGTCTGGTCCCGATGATAGCGGGGTTTAGCTCGTGCTGATTTTAATAGCACCAGAGAGCAGCACCAAATATCCATCTGTACTTGTCAGCTCCCATTCGGAAGAGGCTGATAAACCTTTCCGTTTCACCCTGGTTTGCAGCAGTGGGACAAATGGTTTTCCAGAGCTTGTGTGATGGTCTAATCCTTTCTGTGAGCACAAGCGCGTGTTGGGGAAACTTTGCTGGCTTGCAGGTTGCGCTGCCTGCGCTGCAGCGTTACGGTGCTGCTCTCCTAACAGAAGGTTAATCACAGCTCTCCTTGTGAGGTTTCCGGAGCCTGGAGTCTTTGCTTCATGTCAGCAATGCATGCGTGTGGGGTTGGTTTGTAGGCTTTCAGTAAAATAGAGCACTGGGGCATCAGCATCAACTGGGTGGTCTCTTCTGTTTCTTCTGTAAGCGCCTGAGCGCTGATTTGTTGGCATAAATTTAGTTAGTGAGGGATGATCCAAGAGTAATATTTGGTCTATTTTTCAGAAATATTTAGTGTTTTAGAAGCATGATGCTGTAATTTTCCTGCGTTGGTTTCTAATGGTTACTTTGCTTTTGGAATTTGGAAAATTAATAGTGTGTTGGAGAGGAGGAATGTTATTTTTTTTTTTTTAAAAAGGCAGCTAGACTTTGGAGATGGTAATTAGAGGATACTAGAGAAAAAAGGATGAAGAGATAGGTGGTGTTTCAGATTTATATGCTTTGCGCGTCGTTCCTAAGTATGTTAAGTCTTCATTGCCAAGAAAGGTTGGAAGCTTTTTTGGTCTTGATTTATTTCCACCATTCCCCAGCTCACGTGAGCTTTTTCTTCTTTCTGTAGAATTAATAAGTATCTGTCCGTTGCTTTCTGTGGTTTGGCAGTGCCTGGAATCAGCCAGCAGTGTCTGCCATGGCTGCTTCCCTTTCCTCTGGCTGAACATCTGGGTGCTGCTATCCAACAGCTGTCTGCACTGCCATGCACTGGGAATTTGGGGGAGCTCTGGGTTTTGCTGCCAGTCTCAGGTATTACAGTTCTGGTGCTGCAGTGAAGCTACCCCTTAGCTGGATGTTCTCAGGAGCCACTTTCTGGGAATAGGTTTCCCTCCCAGGTTAGCTTATCTTTTAAAAATTAAAGAACAGATGATTCTTGACCTGAGATCAAACACTGAAGCAGTTTCTCTTTTTTAATACTTTAGCCCTGAGGTCTGTGTTGGAACTGACTTAATATTCAAGCCTAAAGTACAGAGATGTTTTCTCCACATTTTTTCCTAGATCCTTATCGAGGAAGTAAATGAGAGCCTCATCTTCAGGAACAAGTTGGGACAAATAACTCGGGGTTTGAAGTTGGGTGTTGGGATTGTGGCTTTTGGGCAGATGATACCTCTGTGGTAGGTTTGAGGCAATTACTGCAGCTAATGGGATAGAGATGGTGGACCCTGGAGAATAAGCCGTAAGTCTTTGGTTTGTTTGAAGTTTTGATGGATCTAAGTCTTTGTGGTCTCAGCGTTAAGTGTAATTTCAGCGTGACCAGAGCAAGGCCTAATTTCTTGGCTAGCAGAGGTGTGAGATGTGAAAAAGCCCGTGTCAAACACACAGCCGTGGTGGAGGGCTACCTGCCATCCTTGGTGGGGAGCTTGGCATTTTGGCAGGGAGTCCTGAGCTTGGAAAAGAGCTCGTTCCTCCCTGCAGGAGCTGAATTCCCTGTGGAGCAGCCGGTCGTTTTCAGAGCTCTGCCTTTGCCCTGCTCTTCACCACCGGTTGTCTTTCTAAAATGTCAAGCAGAGGCATACGGGTGGCATTTATTAATTACATTATCTCACCAAATTGACTTTTGCCATTGACTAGTTTCAACATTTTCCTTATGGCAAAGAATTAGAGGCTTTAGTAAGGCTCAGCAGCTGAACAAAGGGCTCTTGTCTAGTTACGGAAAAGTACTCTTCTGTCTTCTGAATAGATTTGAGTGACGATGATTTCTAACAGAAATGTTGTGTTGGAGAGTGGCAAGCTTATTGAAGGCCCCGTGTAAGACACTACTTGAATGTAAGTCATAAAGGTGCCCTCTGTGCTGCCACAGTTGAGAGAGGAGGCACAAGTCATGAGCAAGCAATTTGGTCCGCGTTCAAGTTGCTTTGCTCTCGGTGTTGTAGCAAACATGAGAGAATTACTGTAGGCTGTTCTGTGAACAGCTTATTGTTTGGTTATCTTCCTGCTTACAAGACGATAATAAACTGCTATCTATAATCTTTTCAGGACTAGTAATTTATTCATAGGTTACATGGCATTATTTAGTGATTTGGGTACCAGATTTCTGTTGAAGTCTAATTTGCAATCTCTTGAGTAAAGACTGCATTAGTGTTTGACCCTCTAATAATGACAGTTCTCTTTACGTTGGGTATTTTCTTGATTAGCTCAGCCCCGAGGGATGCTTTCAAAACTGTACTAGAATTTTAGGCAGAAATACAAAATACATGTAATCCTCAAAAGTACTGGAAAACTGATTGCAGGAGGAGAAAACACAGCATTTAACAACTGTTTGCAACAAGTACTTTTGCCCCGAACAAATTATTGTTGTTGACAACTCAAGTAGGGAGTTCATTTAAAGTGATGTAATGGCTAATAGGGTGGTGATGAATCTGCAGAACTTGGCTTTGTCTGTAGATAGGTTATTAGTGTGTCACATAAGCTGTGCTTAACTAAAGCCTGAGCTGGACACTCCATCTGAAATCACTGTTTTTAGTTTATATATAAACTTATTCAGAAATCTCCCTTCTAAGCTAAATTGTTTTGTTCCAAAGGTGAACCAAGTTGGGAAAGTTCAAATAAAAACCTGTTTGTCTGTGTTTGAGTTGTGAGCATGAAGACAAATACATACTTTGTACTCTTATTAATACTAAGGAGACAAAAGGGACTTGCAGGAGGTCAAACAGCCTGTGGTAGGGGATACCCTCTTCTTCTTTCCCCCTTTCTTCCCCTTCTTCTTCTTTCCCCCTTCCTTCCCCTTCTTCCCCTTCTTCTTCTTCTTTCCCCCTTTCTTCCCCTTCTTCTTCTTCTTCCCCTTCTTCTTCTTCTTTCCCCCTTCCTTCCCCTTCTTCTCCTTCCCCCTTGGCTGGTTTTGTGCTTTCACTAATGCTGTTTTCTTGACCATATCTCTCCCACTTAACCAGGAGCTGGTAATTTGGCATCTTGATGTAGTTCTCTTCTGGTGGACACCTGTAATTGGTCTTCTGCCTGGTAGCATAAATTGTCATATACCAAAACCCAGATGAAATTAATAGTTTTGAAGGGTTCCTGGTACTTGTGTATGGGTTCAAGAAGTCTTTTGGGCTTGTGACTGTTTAGTAATGCTTCTGAGGTCAAGTAACAATCATTTTAATTTTTGTTTTTCTGACCTTCTCTATCTGCACTGTCAGAATTAGGCAGCTTTGGGTTATGAAAGAAAAAAAATCTTAGTTTGGGAAGAAAATGTGGTGCTTCTGTAATATACAGACAGGAGTCTCTGATGCTTCTTCACCAAGTTAATTCTTGCCGTTTCACATGAACATCTGAGGATCTTATCTCCACTGGTTTCAAGGTGTAAAGGTATTTGACTTGAGGAAGACTAAGGAGGAGACTTCTGGCAGATGCTGTCACTCTCAAAACCAGTAGGTAGGATCCCTTGTCAGGAAGCTTGTGGCTGTGCAGTCCGAGCTGGCAGTTTCTGTGTAGCAGAGTAGCTCACATGGAATTTCTGTATTGGTGATTAGCCATGAAGAGGTCCTAAGGGAGGATTAGCAAGAGTATTTTTTGGGGATTTCTTTGTGGCTTCCTAGAGATGCACAGAAAAAGCTAATCTCTTTCTGTCTCTCTTTATTGAATTCAGCTAATCTAATTGGAAAGCCTCCTTAGAGCAGTCTCTGGCAGCTCAGTGTAGCAGCTGTATAGTTAGTAGTGTCACCTAACGGGAGGGCAAAACAAGCAGTGGTAGGAATCCGGAGGTGTATGTTTCTGTGTATCTTGACAACCCAAGCTTGCTGGAGTGAACTTGGCTGTGAATTTTAAGAGCTTTAAAAAAAAAAAAGAGAGACTGTGTTTGCAAGGACTTCAAATTCTGAATGCCTCGATTTTCTTACCACCAGTCATGTTATGTTGTTAAGCTCTGCAAAAGGTGGATTTGACCCCAGAGTTCCCCTTTTACTCCTTGAAGCATTCAGTTTTTGGGTTATAGCATTGTTGTAGTTAACTTGCAGAGTAATCTATTAATAAAATTTTACACAGACATGACTGGATGTGCAGGCTGGTGGGTTCTGTGGCCCGTTCCTCAAGGTGTGAGCCAGCAGGCTGGGTGGGGAAGAGGTGTATAATTAACTGCTTTATATATCTGGGGACAGCTCTTTGGTTTTTGCCCTCCCAGTTTGACTGCTCAAGTATGGTTTATTTGGGGATAGCCCTAAAGCCCATTAAGAGCAGGAGCTGGCATGGAGGAGAGCATCAGCCCCGGAGGGCAGGAGGTGATGGGACCAGTGGCAGTGATGCTCCCTGGCCGCTCAGTTCAGGGCTGTACTGGGCACCAGAGGTCAGAGAGAGATTTGCATTTGAATCAACAACTTGGGCAGTTTTCAGCTTCAAGCCATTAATTACCCTGGTGCTAATGTCATTTAGCCATAGATATATATTCAAGGAGTGTTTAGTTAAGAGTATGTGTGGGGCAAGTCATCATTTCCCAACCTGTGCACAGTTATGTGGCCATCATAACTGAGATTTGTGGCCCGTGGTTAGAAAGGGTGGGTTCTGGAAGTCCTGTTAACCAAGTGGCCTATGTCAGGGACAGGAAAACGTAGTCTATTTATAATGCTCCACGAGTGGAGAGGGAGGCAGCAATGCCGAGCACTAGTAATAATGACCAGCAGTAGGGAAGTTCATCGCGTTAGCCCTTGGGTCGAATGCACCGAAAAGTGTTTGACAGAAAGTCTGGCACGGGCTTCAGATGGAGCCTTTCAAAGGCATCCTGACCTAATTTCTCCGCGGAAGCGCGCGAGCCTTCCTCGTTCCCCTAATTTCTTGCGGGAGGTTTCAGTGGTAAAGTCTTCATCCCCTACACGTGCGTATATTTAACCGCAGAGCGTTTGAATGAAGGCAGCCAGTGCAAGCCGGGTGGTAAATATAGCATGCAGCTTAACAGAAATGACCTTCAATTAAGCAGAGGCAGGCCCTTCTCCTGCGCTTTGCAGGAATCAATTAGCTTTCTGTACAGCTTTTTTTTTTTTCCTTCTTTTTTTTTTTTTTCATTTGCTGGGTCTTTTTGTGACTCATTACAAAGCTTGAAGTGCAGCGCTGGCCCTGCATGTACGAGTAAAGACTTTGGTTGGTCGCTTTTTTCTTTTACACTGAAATCCCGTTGCAGTGAACACCTCTAAAACGTGAAGCAGCTTATAAATAAGTTGGCTTTGTTTTCCAAAATTCAATTATAAAATGTTGTCCGTGGAGCTATGTGAATGTATCAGTTGAAGCATATAGCATAAGTGCTTTGACCGGCCTTTTGAGAAATCAAAGCAGATGTAATGACATGTCTTACTGGTTTTTTCTCTTCAAAAGAGAAAGGGGGGAAAACCAAAGTCTGCGTTTCAGTGGTGGGAGGTAGAGCCCACTGCAGCAGTGGGTAGTGCTCCCTGTGATTGTCTGTGTAGGTGTAGGCTGTTTGTAGCAAAAGATAAATACAAACAAAGCAACCTGAACTGAGAGGGCTTTTAAATTCTGTCTTACCTGACACTTTTTTTCTCCCACCATTATCACTGCATTGGTGGTGTAAAACTACTGATTTCCCATCAGAAATGTTGCTTTCTGTTCAGTGTGGGTTTTTTGACTTGTGCTAATGGTATTTTTGGGTAATGCTGTGCAGTACATGGTAACTATAGTGCACTTCATTGTAATTTCTATCTTAAGTTCTTTATTTGCCCTTTTTCTCTGTAATCTCTTGTGCTTCCAACCTCATTAGACTGATTTTTATTTTTTTATTGTTATTTTTTTTCTTTCTTTCTCCCTGCTGCTTTTGTGCTGTCAGGCAAGCCAGGTAACTGTTAGCATTGGCACTGCTCTTCAGTCTCGTGTTGCAAGTACAAGATCCAAGAGCAGAAGGAAAGGTAGATGAAAAACTGGGCCTGCTCTAATCCTTTGCCCACCCTCAGGAATCCTTCTGCTTGCTCAGCTTTCGGCAGCGAAAAAGAGAAGAGGGGAGGAGGAGACAGTTGGGAGTGACCAAAGTATTGGCAGAGCTGTTGGTGTGGAGGGGATGCTGGGCTGCTGGCAAGTCTTGGCCAGACCATAATTCAAGGAAAGACCTGGAAATGAGTGGTCTGGAGTGAAAAGAGTCCTTGTATCAGGGATACCAGCTCCATCTTTGACTTGTCGGCCGTGTCTGACAGCACTGGAGCACACGCACCGAGTGTTTAAGCAGATGGGGATGATTTGAGCGCTGCATCCCTCACCCCCTTGGCTGTTTGGAAAGTGGGAGTGTGGAGCCAAACTCTGCAATTTGGCATTTCTGTCTGCTCTTCGGGTTTTCTTGGAAGCCTTTGTATTCCCCCCTTGATCTAGGGAAGGACAGGAACAGTGGGAGCAAAGTGCCCATGAAGCTGGTGCTCCTCTGACCTGCAGCATCCATTCAAAACTGAATTTCTGTGCACATCACCATTTGACTGGTTTAAGTGGTTGGTAACCATGCTCCCTCAAATGAAGGGGGAGCAGGCTTGAAGGCAGGACTAGTTAAAGAAGTTTCAGGTTACTGAGGGCACTATAATCAAGGTGACAGCTGCTTTCCTTATGCTCTACTGAAACAAAATATCCCAAACCCTTCGACAGAGCCTCACCAAATACATTTAACGTCACTGCTTTTATTCTTTCCACAAGTTGGTGGAATACTCAGCACTGTTGGGTAATGAAATATTGGACAGCTAATCTCTTTTCCATGGATACCAGAGGGGAAAATGTGGAGTATTGCTGTCTCGAGTGTAAATGTCCGTGTTGTCTACCCAATGTTTTCAAGGCAGGCAGCATAGGGAGGGAAGCAATTTGTCCCTGAGGTGCTTGTGCACCCGCTGTAGGTGCTGAGCATGGCACAGGAGGAAGAGGAAGGGTGGGCTCCAGCGTGCCTGGGGGGATTATCTGGAGCTCGGCAGCTGCTGCCTGGATGCTTGCTTCTTCATACCCTGCGTAGTGAGCAACCTGTTAACACAACCCTGTCTCCCTCCCACCCCTTCCAAGGTATTTACACTTGCCCTTAAGTAACCGTTTCTGTCTTTGCCAGCTTAAGCTGACACACTTCAAAATGCTCAGGAGTGAAAAATGGGAGGTGCTACTTGAAATAGCCTTGATGTGCTGCTTGGGAGAAGCGTGTTTGAGGAGCAGGCTATGAAAGTCCTCTCTGAGCTCTATTTATACCTTCCTTCTAATAATATTAGTTGATATTATTTTAAACAAAAACTCCCGTGGGTGTCTTAGCCACAGAAAACCACAAAAAACACCTTGCTGGGTATTGGCTGTAGTTTGTTTCCAGTGATGAAGGGCGAGCATGTGTGGGGAGGAGGTTTATGTGAAAGAGGAAGATAAATGAAGGTCATGAGATATTACTAGTTCTGGGCTTTGTTGTGGGACTGTGGCTAAAGTTTTAGGAATCGTGCTCTGGTACAAAGCCTTCCCTGAATAGGCTGCTCTTCAAAGAAAACTAGGCTTGGGCTTAGTTTTTGGGTTGCCAGAGGCTTGCTCACAGAGCAGTGGGAGAGCTGTAAGCCCTCGTTCCCTCCCAGGCCTCTGTGGAAAGAGGGAAGTTGGACAGGGAAGCCTTCATCTGTAAAGACAGCAGAGATGAGAGACTGAAAAGTTGTGGAGGTTAAAGATCTAATCTAATTGCTGAGCCTCGCTGTATGGGAAGTGTAGCTTCAGCTGTCATGTGCCAACTACCACATCCCCTTTCTGAGTTTGGAATGGCCAGAACAGGGTGTGAAAGGGCTCCGGGAAAATCACCTGGATTAAACTTGACTCGCACGGGTCTGATAGAATGAACCCAGAGTTTCACTGGGTGCATTTTAGGAGGTGTGTGTAGGAGCTGGAGGCAGGGGGGCAGTCTCAGCTGAAGGGTTTGCCAGAGGCTCCTTCCTTGCCACAACCTCCCTCTGCGCAGCCCTCCTCTTACACCAGGCTGCCAGCGTGACTGGAAACCTCCCCTTTCCCTCACCACAGAGCCTTCTTCAGCTTATGGAAGAACATGTCTGTATCACTTCAGCTGGGGAAACCTTTCACGTTACTGACCACAGTTGAGAGTATGCTTTGAGCAGAGCTGATGCTTCCATCAGGGCAAAGAAACGGGGTGAGAGTTAAGGTCTTGGTAGAGCATGAACTCTGTATTTCCTGGCTTGCAGCTGCTTGGTTATTTCCAAGCCCCTAGCTGATCCTTTTGTCTTCTCTCAGTCATACCTGACTGGGACGAAGCCTGTGCTGTGCGGAGGCTGCGTTGGAAGATGTGCATTTTGAAGCCGAGAAACTGTGTAGTAGTGAGGAAGCGCAAATATCTGACAAACAGCACTTGTACCTCCTGATTAGACTTTGAGAGTCTGGAGCACTAGGTGCCCCAATAACAGATCTTCCATCAGCAGAGGACTTAAGAGACTAGTTAACCTCAAACCTTTGCAGGAGGATGGCTGGGGTGTGCCAAGTCCCTGCTCGTGCAGCAGAGATTCCTCACACTGCCGTTTGCAACATTCTTGAGGTTTGTTTTGTTTTTGCCTTTCCTTACAGTGCAAGTCGAAGTTGGAACTAGAAGGCTGACCTCTTGCATGAGGTGACAGCTTCTTCCAGGGGAGAAGGTACAAACACCGAGGAAATTAAAGGGAGAGTTGTTTCCAAAAAATTGTGTTAGAACTGTTTTGTTTTCTTTTTCCATAATTATTTCTGATCCTTTCCTTCTGGCATCATAAGAGGCATCAGAAGACGGCAGTGTGTTCATTAGGTGTGGTGCAGGACTTGTGAAGCCTGACCAAAATGAATAGGCTTCACTAGATGGTCATTGAGTACACGATCTGGAAATAACTCCTTCATTTTCTCCTGGGGTTTGGGAGATGAAGGGGTGACTTTCTTTCAGCCTCCTACTTATTTAAAATAATACGCTGGCTTGCCAAACAGAACAGGATTTATTTTTTCTAATGCTGGGAGTAGAAGCCCATGATTAAGAAACTGGCACTTTGTGATTCTTTATTTTGTTTGCTTGTATTTTTGACACTTGTGTTTGTATGCTAAGGTGTTGACAAAAGCATAAGAAAATGTATTTTTGGGAAAGCTGTAAATCGATGAGATTTTCTGGAAGGACAGTGTGTCTCTTACGTTGTGGTCAAATGAGTATGTATATATATATATTTTGGTAAAGGGTCTGATGTTGCTGACAGAGCTTATTTGGGCACTTGTATTTTTGATGTGGAGGGATCTACCCTCAACTACTGAAAACTGTCAAACGTCCCACCGCTGAAAATTTGGTAGAGATGATGGAGTAATGCTCTGCTGCTGCTGCTCTTTTGTGGGCATGGAGGGCGTGGAGAATGTCGGATGGAAAGACACAGGCAAAGAGGAGAGAAGAGTCACAGTGTGACTTTACGTGCTGAAATTCATCCTGGGACCGCTCACAACCGAGTAACACCGCTCCGGAAAATGATGCGTGCTTTGGAAGTGGCTACAGCAACAGATGGGAGAGAGGCAGCTTTCCCTGAAAAGGAGGAAAACCCCTCAGGAAAACGCACTCGCTGTAACTTCTGATTCCCTCTACTTTTGGTTTTGTTGTCTTTTTGGTTTTCTTCCATTACGTGGAGGATGTGACTACAGTTAGTTCCTCGCTGTACTCTGCCCAGGAGCCAAGTGAAGCATTTGATGGAGAGTGAGTGGGTACCTGGCACCATCAGTCCCAGCAGAGGTGGCAGGAGTTGAAGGAGTTGCCCCATCCCAGCAGTCCCTGAGCTGTTCACCTCCTCCAAACCGGTGCTTTGTCAGAGAAGCGTGATAGCATTGCAAGTTATGTTGTGAGAGGTGAGGGTGAAGGTAGTGGTGGGCAGTGGTAGGACTGCAGAAAGCTGATCTGGGGAGGTGGAAGCATTCTTGTGGAGCAGAGGACTTGTTTCACCAGGAGAAGCAGGACAGAGTGGCAGGTTGGAGCTGGCTGTCTGTGTGGAAAAGAAGCAAATACCCCTTGTGGTATTTCACATATGAACTGATGTGAAAATACACAAACCGATGTGGCTGTTATGTCAATAGTTCAGCATAAGAAATGTCTAGCTCCTGCAAGTCGGTTACTGCGTTGTTATACTCATGTCAGAAGTAAAGTATGTGTATTTTATCAGTTTTATCTTTGGACATCTGTATGATGCAGGGCTCTCAGCATGTGAATTAACCAAGTTAAAGGTTACGCATCATGGTGCCTATGGTTGTAATGTTCTTATATGATGAAAATTAGCTAATATTTTATATAAGCTATTAAAACTTACTTAACATTTACCTAATAAATATTTATTAGCTGCTAAATATCAGTCATTCATACCTGATAAATGAGGTTCTCCAGGAGGCAGCTTGTGGCTTAGACCCAGCTGAGAGATGAGCATCATGTGGCCACTCACTCACTCACTCACGCCCTGAATGGGAAGGAGAATTGGGAGAAAAAGACAAGACCCTGTGGGCTGAGATAAGGAGAATTTAATAGAACAAGGCAAGGGGAGAAGAAATAACAGTACTAACAATAATAGTAATGAAACAATAGATGAAGCGAGTGATACAAAATACACCGAACCACCTGGACCTGCACAGCCAGCCTGGTGCCAGAGACCTGTGCCCCTGCCCAACTGGTCCTCCCCTCATATAGTGGGCATGACGTCAGCATGGTATTGAATATGCCATTGGCTGGTTGGGTTGTCTGTCCCAGCTGTGGCCTCCTCCCAGCTTCTGGTGAAAATTAACCCTATCCTGCCCAACCAGGTCACAGCTTCAGCTGGGAAGGGCTCTCTCTCCTGCCCTCTCTGCACAGTTCTACGTTAAGTGATGCCTTTCCTACCTGCTGCTTTTTGCCTGCGTTAGAATGTCCCTTTTTAGCGCTTGTTACCAAGTTTGGATGGAGGTGTGGGTATCTTGCACTTGCCAGCACCAAAAAAGGGGCCACTTCTCCAGGATGAATCCTCTTAGAGATGTGAATTCATTTGCTTTGCAGGGAGGATTGAAATGGATCAGCTACTCAAGCGATGCTGTGATTTCTGTCTGGGAATTAAGGTGGATATTGTGCAGCTGAGCTTCTGAACACGTTTTTCTTTTTAAAATATGCTTTTAAATATCAATATACTAATCTCTGAAGCTTAAGTATCCAGAGTTGTCAGGTGGGTTTTTTTAAGACTAGACAGTCTTTGTGGAGAGACAAGTGGGAAGGCTAAATAAAGCAATAGACTGTTTGGGATTGCTTGTTCAGCTTTGGTATCAGGGGTGATAAGTCTGGGTGTACTACAGATCCCGTTTTCCAGGACACCGTACGCCATGTGAAGACATGGAAAGTTTGGGGTGAAGGGGGCAGGACTATCTACGGAACAGGAAAAGAGTAATTCATCTGTATGCATTATGGCTGTTTCATGGCAAGAATGATCATTACCATGATCAGTGATGTCCTAGCAGGGTAGCCTCAAACAACAGCTTGGGATATGCTGCTAGGTCTTGTAAAAAGAAATCATTGGTAAGTGGCATTTTGCAGATGCATTAGTGATGGTTTGCTGCAGAATTGCCTTGGGGAATCAAAACAAATTAGGGACTTGGCTTTTTCAAATGTACAATTTCTTTTACCTAGCAGTTGAGGGATTTCCATGCGTCAGCATGATCTGCATGGATTATGGAGCTGCATTCAGTTATATGCTTTTAGCATTTAAAAAAGTCAATAATTCTTAGCAGTTTTGTATGAAGACCGCAAGATACTATATTTCCTTTTCAGTCAGTGTGTTCTGTGTGAGGTTTTATTTATTTATCATTGTTTTATTTGTCATAGGTTTATTTATTTAGGCATTTATTTACTTTTCAAGAGACCACAGCATATGAAACTTTGAGGATTAAAAGTAACTTTCAAGGGTGTAATTGGAATGCAGTTCTCTCTGCATTAGACTTGTTTTGTAAATTGTCTATATGCTGCTGAATTTACCCTCTGAATGAAGCCTTATGTACCACCAGAGTTAATATTTAAACCAAACCACCCGCTGAAAATTGCCTGCCCATTACCCCAGTTACATTAAATTAGAAACTCTGGTAACAAAGTGAAAAGGTTCTTGTTTTACAGCGTGACCTGCTTTCCCACCCTCAGGCAGGGAACTGAAGTCTCTTGCTCTGAAGAAAATAAGAGTTCAGTCCTCCGGCTGCACATGGCCATCTCAGCGCCGTGAAAATAGAAACCAGCGCTGTCCCAAACGCACAATTCATCCCATAGCTAGCAGGCATTCATGCAGCACAGTAAATGGCAACGTCTCCTTCGAGCGTGCCCCAGGTGACCGTGGGCAGTGGGGCTGCAGCGGCAGCACTCCCGTGGCTGCGCCCGGCTCAGCCTCTTCCGTCCTGCACCCAGTGGGAAGGGTGCCCTAAGGATGATGGAGACACCTCCACAGCCTCTCTGGGGTGTGCAGAAACCCCTCTGCTTTTGGTGAAGTAAAATCTTGATGTTGTAGCCACTTAAGTTATGGGGAAACGACCTGCTGTTGATTTGGTTGAATGCAAACCGAAGAGTTGTAGAAATGAAGAGGCTTCGACTTTGCGGGTGTCCTTTGGATGGGAAATGTATTGCTTCAGGCTTTCCAGAACATGGTTGTGTTCTGAATTTGTATAGGAAGAAGCAGTTTTGTAAGCTCCCTGTCTGCTGCATGATGTCCTTTTCTTCCTTCCCTCTTACCTAGAAGACAGTATTAGTTCCTTCCCCTCCATCACGTTAGCATTGCTAGTTCCTACCACCAAACCCAGAGAACTGAGATCAAGATGGTGTTCACTGTTGAATAGTCGAGAAGGGCAGCATAAGGTAAGCTCATGTTAATAGCATCCTTTCCTTTGTCTGTTCTGAGCAAAATTTTCTAGAGCGTTTCTTAATTTCCTCGAAGCAATTTGGGATATTCTTACTTTTACTCTTGGTTGTATCTGAGGAAGCGCCATCGACTCATGTGAAGTTTGTGTGGTAGTAATTGGAGATCTCACTCTAGCAGAAAAAACCAAACTCCTGTAGCTCTGGAGACACTGAAGGATGAAGTAAACTTGAGTGGAAAGGGGAATACAGAAAGGTGATGTTGCTCTTCTTAGAGTGAAAGCGTGACAAAGACAGCTGACCTGTTCCTTGTTTTGATGCTAGATACGTCCACATCTACTTCTCTACTTTAGAGGAATAAATGTAGAGCAATGAAAATAAATATGGTATGTCAGAAAGGTAGAAGTTTCGGTGCCTTCTCAGCAAAGAGAGGAGATGCTTTGAAGTCTGCTGTACAGGCGCAGAGTGACAAGCACACAAAGCTTTTAATTCATGACAATGCCTTTCAAAAGATTGATTTTTATTTTTTTTTAACAGGCTGCATCAAAGTGATTCTTAAAAAAGTAGATCTGTACTTGCTCACAGCCTTCTTCACTCCTCTTCCAAGCAATTTTTCTTGCTGAATCTTGAGGATTTCAGTCATCAAGGCAGAGAAGTTGAGCTGGCATCCATTCCTTGTTGCAGGAGTCCACATCTGTTAGTGCACGTGCTTTGCTCTGCTGGGTGATGGTCTTTATTTTGCTGGAAACCCCCACTATCTACTTAACGACTAGATGCAGCTGAAGAAAGTGTTTTGGTTGTGTATCTCTACATTGGGGTTGATCCATCACCTCACTTGGCTCTCTTCAGCTTCTGTCAACCTGTAAATAAAAGCTTTGTGCAAGTGTGATGGAGTTTGTGTTGTGACAGGTACAAGCTGGGCTCCAGCTGCACCTTATGTGTTAGATAACGTCCCGTGGATGTTGTCTGGGCAGGCTGGTGGTGAAGTTCAGTTTAGATGAATCCCATCCTTTATTGTTACTGTTGCATCTGTCTCATCTTCTAGGACCTCTTGATTGTTAATAGCGCCAAATAAAAAGATTGTAGGAGTTGAAAACACAAGTACATGCTTGTATGGCATCCTAAAGTATTTTACAGTTGTAAAGAAAATGAAAAACTGAAGAGAATTTCTCTTTTCAGAGCAGTCCTTTACAGTGTGAATTAAAAAAAAAAGGCCAGTCAGATGCAGCCCATGTCTGGAGCAGATGCTCTAAGTTAAGCACTCTGAGCAAGCCCAAATGGGGTCCCTGGTGGGACTCTGTGTTATGCATAAAGGGAGGTATGGATGGGGGCATCTGATGGAGGTCCAAGCTCAGAGTCATAGGCTGGGGGTGAGCCTTAATCTAGAAGTGGTGGCAAGGCACTGGGCCAAACCTGACCCAGTACGTTCCTTGGAGGTATTGTTGGCTTTGTTAAAATGCTCCACAAAGTGGTTTTACTGTTTTGAATTGTTCCCAGGCAGGCCAGAGCGTGCTCTTGTCTGCTGGAGATCTGTTTATTTATGAACTTACAACATAATGTAGTCAGTTTTAGTGCTTTGGAGGGAGGAGAGAATGGTGCAAAATTCAGTGTAAGCGCCGATTGTCATGAACACTTAGGCTAACACTGCACAGGTTGCTCTGTTCAGTGTTGTAACTCAGTGAAAAGAGCAGAGGAAGTGAAAGGCAAGTGTTGTGTAGGGATGAGCAGCCTGCTTGGCCCAGGCAGAGGAAGAGGAGCTGACAAACACAGAGAAGAGACAGCTGACTGCCTTGCAAGTTTGTCCTAGGAACTGTTGCTTCTTGTAAAGAAATAAAAAAAAATAATCAAATTATATATACTGAAGGCAGTTTAGGGGCTGTGTTTGGCAGTGAAAGTTGGGAATATAGCTTAGAGGGGATGCAGATTGCTGCAGACAAGCATGGAATTGTCTCATTGGAAAAGATGAGTAACTGCAGAGGAGAGTCCTGGACAAGTGGCTCACTTATTTTGGTCAGCCCTTCAGAGAAAGAATTGAAATGACAGAAGTCTGTGAATCTTGACAAGTTTCCACCATGCTAACTGGAAGAAAGGATGCTGCTTCTGTGCCTTTTGTGAAGGAAACCAGTGGCTCTCTTTGCCTGTGTAATTCTGTTACCCACCATTCCTAAGTGAAGCACAACACAAGTGTGATGTTCCTGTTTCAGTTAAGTAGTACTTTCCATCCCAAGCTCTCTGTGATGGCTTGTTTGTGAAGCACACTTATTTTTCTTATTTGATAACTGGCAGTTGCCTCCTCTACACTCCTCCCAGATCCTCACCCCCACCCCAAACACAAACTACTAAGCAGTGCAGGGCTGAACCTATGGCATCTTTCCTGTCTCTGGAGCTGCAGTCCAGGCCTCCAGAAGCCCCGGGCTGTTGGATGGCCACTGCTTTGCCTCCTGCTTGAGAGTACTTCAGACAGCACAAGCCCTGGGTGTTTGCAAGGGCTGGAATAGCACTGTAGTGCCTGGAAATCTGCAGCTGGAGACTCTGGTCTGGTGTTGAGTTGGCCAACTCGTACCAGTAGGTACTGGTTTAGCAGTGCAGAGGCTGTGCATGAGAACCTCAGGGACGTTGTAGAGTCGGGTCCTCCAAAGCTGATGACACGTGTGACACATGGACTAAGGCCTTAATTCTGCACTTACCTACTCATCATCCCTGGAAGTCACTTACATTTCTGATTCTGGTTTTTGTTTCCTGCCAGAGAAGCTTTGGCGTTGTGTTCCGTATAGATCAGGCACAAATGAGATCTAGTTTATTGGAGCGGAGTAGTTAGCTCGGAACTGTGCTCACTCCTGTGTTCCTCTGAAGCTGGTTGCTCAGCCCCTGAGCTGGGGATCTGGCAGGGTTTGTAGGCACTTACTCTGGGGTGAGTGCAGTGAGGTTGTACCTCCAGAGCTCATAGTTAGAGCAGAACAGAGCAGAACTCTGGAACCCTTTGCTGATAGGTCTGGCAGATGAATGTGACTAAAAATAGATCTGGCCGCAAACCGTTCGAATTCCCGGTTGGCTGAATTTCCATGTAATAGGACTTTCACCATAATTTATCCACTTGGGGTGTATTAGTGATGAAAAGCTGCCTTTCTGCAATCACGGTTCTATTCATTGTGTTTTGTTTGAGAAGCAGCCAGCAGGCAGTCACCTGCTCCTGGATGCTCACGTGTGAGACGGCAAACCCTGCCCTGGCTGCGTGAGGTGCTGGCTGTGGTACCCGCGTCTCCTGCCGGCAGGTCTGTCCTTGGTGATGAAGGGCTGGCCTCCTCCCGAGGCTGCGTCACCACCAGCAAAGGGAGGATGGTGCCTTGGAAGGGAGAGGAAACTGGTGTGGGCCATGTGGCAAAGAAGCTTTTCTTTTTGGCAGCTCTGTTTCATTTGAAATTCCAGCGGCCAGGGTGCTTCGTGCTTCGTGCTTCGTGCGCGACTCTTGGGGGAGCAGGGTTCCAACCCGTGTCGATGCAGTGGCTTGGCTGGTGCCAGCAGTCGGTGTGACCCGTACCTTTCCCTCAAGGTGTGTGACACCTGCTCGTCTAATGGTGCTAAAAGCAAAACAGGCAAAGGAAGTTTTTTGCCCCTCCCCTTTTTGCAAGAGAAGCTTTGGAGCTGTCTCCTCTGGGTTACGCTAAAGGAGTACGCTTCCAAAAAGGTGGTGTGGGAGTTTGGAAGCACAGTGTAGTCTGCAGTGTGAGATTTCTGCTAGCACGTCACCTCACCCTGCTTCACTGGCCTTTTTAAGAACTTGACAAGAGAAGTAGAATTTCTAGTTTATGACCTGTTTATATAGAAATGACAGTATTATACCATAGACCCGTATTTTTCACTCTCTTCCCATAACTCACCTTTAACTGCTTAATTTTACAAAGTGTATGCATTATGAAATTATTTTTTCTGGGTTTATATCCTTTACATATATTCTGTGGGAAGTTTTAAAATAAAAATCCACTTTTGAAAAAAAATGTTACTAACTTCCTGTGTCATTTTCTTCAGTGTTGTGTGTGACTTAATGAGCACTCCTCTTATTTCCTGAGACATCTTGCCTTTTTTAGTGTCTAATGTTTCTGCAATTCATTAGGCTTTATAAGAGTTTCCTCATAGTGAATGAAAAGAATTGCAGGTATTTCAGGAATCTCTGAACAGCTATTTCATAATAAAAGGCTAAGAAGAGGGGAACGTTGTTTTTTTTCCCTGGTAATTTGAGTTTTGAGAGAGATGGGTCCGAAGAGCTCATTGTTACAGCCTTGCTAAAACTTGATCCTTCAGCCGTGTAAAAGAAAGCTGGAGTTTTCAGTGAGATTGTGGAGAGCAAACATACAGACAGGTCCACACTTTGTCTGAGTATTTCTTGTCACAGCACTAAGGTTTCTCTACCTAAGCCAGAAGTGACAACAGTGTTGTCCTCTCGGCCAAGAGCTGAGGTAGATGGAGGGAGACTGGATAACCAGTCCCATTTCAGTGCCTGTAAAAAGTAATCAACTAAATTACTTGCAAATTCTATAGTATGCTACGAGTCTGCCTCTGGTAAGGTGCCTTAATTCTGATTTGAAAAGACATCTCTAGATGTCATTTTGCCTTTTGGAAGAGTAATTCTGCTAGATTCACTTCACTCTATATAGCAAATCGCAGTATCTGTTGTGAGAGCCCTTCAACCTTAATGCCTTCCTTTTAGGAAGTGGTATTGCTAATGGGAAGTTGTACAGATTAGGTTATATCAGTGCCTGGTTTCTATCAAACAGCTTGGCAGGAATTGCTGCGTTCTCTGCGGAGAGATTCCCTCCTCTAAGGGTGTCTCTTTCTCCAGACAATCTCAAATGAGATGCCGTAGTGAGAGTTTTGTTTCCTGACCGTATTGAAGAGTATTGCCTTTAAATCATGGAGGCTTTTTGTGCTTTGGTTTCCTTATGTTAAATTTTTAAACAGGGATTCCCTTGAGCTAGGTGCTCGCTTTTACTTAAGGCACATAATAAGGTAAGTATCAGATGTGATTGTTTAATGGCCATGGATTTTCACAGTATAATTAAGGTTAATGTTTTCCTGAACTTATTTAGTTTTCTATCTTTTTCAGTTAGTGTCCAATATAAAAGATAGGTTTGCAGGCTACCTCTGCTCTAAGATTTTTTATTTTTTCTCATGTGATTTAATTATTTCTGAGGGTTAAAAAAAAACCCCTCTCTAGTTTGGCCTCAGTGTTTCAGCAACCTCTAACATTAGAGGAATATGTTAAAGTCTGAGTTTAGCTAAACTTTTCTTTTTCCACTCCCATCAATAATGATGAGGAATGGCTTTCCATAATTTAAGGCTGCATCTTCCAAGGGCAGTAATAATACCTATGCTCTGGGTTCAACCCACATGAGGTGGATTTCATTCCAGTTGCTGAAGAAGAGACATCTCTGTCAGTAGTTCCAACAAAATAAAAGTCTTTTTTTTTTTTCCTGTTGTCAGAAGCAGCCTTAGGATTTTGCTGCTGGGGAAAGTTCCCCCCCCAATAAGTAAGTCTAAATTTATGCATAGTACTCATGTTGTATCAATTTTAGGAAGGAATGAGCTTTATTTTCAAAGGGAGACCCTTTTGATTTAATGCTACTGGTTCAAGGCAGTATCAGCAAGGCACAGATAAATCCTGCCCATGAATTTGAAAGCAGTAAAAGCATTTAGATGGTGTCTCTCTTCATAAAGGAAAAGATTTAGGCCCAGATACCAGAGTTCATTGAGCAAGTTTAAACTGGGAAGGTGTTTTCTGCCTGAAAAGGACAGAACATGCGTAGAGCGTGCAGCTTGCTAATAACTTGTAGTTACCTGTGACTGTTTTTATTGCAGCAGCTACACTTTGTGTGAAAATCAAGGATATTTAGAAGTACATCCAAGTTTTCTAAACCAGGTAAAGATGTTAAAAATCTCATCTGTTCCCCACAACTCCTATTGTGATCCTGAAGCTGTTGTGAGGAGTGTGTTTGCATTCTTTTCTGCTCATCACAAGAGGTACTGGTATTTGAAAGAGTTTAAAAGCCCCTGTGGGAATACCTGTTCTGTAGGAAGCTGTCAAGGCTTTCTAGTTGTATATGCAGTACATCTTACGTGTTTCTTGCACAGAAGTTAATTGCTCTTGTGTTTAACTTCATCACAGAGCTCCAGCATATAAAGGAATTAAAATCTGGGACTTGTCCTTCCTTGGTGGTGGCTGGATTTTTGTGAGGGATTTTTTGTGTGTCTTATGTATGGAGCCTTATGTTATTCTAAAATTGTCCTTTTATCCCTTTGAGAATTATTGCAATAAAACAAAATGCCTATTTTTAATAGAAGTGAGGGCAGTAAGGAGTACAGTCATGCATTTATTTATTATTTTTTGACTGCCTGTACAAATTACCTTCTACATACCATGGTGCAGTGTGTTAGGCAGCCTGATTTATGGCTGAAGAAAAATACCATTGCTAGTGTTTTTGAGAGCCTGGGAAGGAAGGAAATAGGTAGCCTTTCTGGTTAGCTCTCAGTGGAGTGCTCTGAAATGCATGGCCTTCAGTCAAGAGAACAAAAGCTCTCTGTTGGTTTATGAGGTTTCTGGGTGTGCCTACACCCTAAAAATGTCATAGTAGCATGTATTTTGGAAGCTTTTATTTGGAGTTCTCATCAACACCTTGATGAGGAGGGGAAAGCTACTATGTATTCCACTGCCTGGACAATTTCTGGCTTAATCCAGCCAAGAGGAAAACATCAGCAATAATGCAGCAGCCTTTGCAAATCCTGTGTGGACCTGTCTTTCTGGCTTTGAAGAAAGAATGAGATGTTCCCCAGGATTTTCTGCTAATCTCTGTATAAATATGGCTGGTGTTCCGTACAATGAGAAACTCTGGCAGTAGAATATCTATAGGTGTTCTAACACAGGCAGCTGATTATGCTTCGTTTTGCTGTCTTCAGTTGCCCATCTAATGTAAGATCCAGTTCAGGAGTGCAGCCTGCAAGTTCTTTTTAATGTTCTTTGAAGACTTGCCTTGGTTTAGCAAAGGGACCGTGTGGCTGAGAACTGCTACATGTAAATCTGTGCAAATCACCTCGTAGTTATGTGCACTCAAGGGATGGTAAAGATTGCTCCAACTCAGAATATTTTCTCCAGTTTTTATGCCGGAGGTATGACTAATGTGACATCTTCTAATCCTATGCCTGTGGCTACAGGCATAAGGCTGAAAATGATTCTCTGGATAGTTGTGGAGCCCAGGGCTGTTGAGAATGCTGATCTCTCACTGTGCAGCCAGAACAGCGCAGGCCTGGTGAGATGGGTGCCCTCCCCTTTCCCTTTATGCCCTTGTTAGCTTTTCACTGTGGCAAAGGGGAGGAGGATTGTTCCTTCCAGAAGAAGCTGTGGCTGATGTAGCAGCCTGCACTCCCACAGCCTCTGACATGAATGTGTTGAAGGTGGCAGGAGATGAGGAGAAGGGAGTGGGTCTGTAGGAGAGCTCAACAGGGTGCTGCCCAGCGTAGATGTACTTCTTCACTTGTGCATGGGCTGTTGCTGGTTCTCAGGGTCTTCCTGACTGCAGCAAGGAGAACCAGTTTAAGCAGCTCTTAAGTTGTGGTGAGAAAGGCAAAGATTGAGGTTCTTGGTTTTCTGTTTATTAGAAAAATTGCCTAATAGATTTGTTACAAAGACATTAGAGTTCTTTTCACTGCTATAAGCAGCAGGTTATTTAAATGAGCTTTGAAGATTTAGAAACTTTATTCTTCTGTGCTTGGCATTTTTAGTTAAAAAAGGCAACCTGAGAGAAAAAAATCCTTGAGTGTAGTTCTTGTATCCTGTGGAATTGTCTCTCATACGTGGGATACGGAAGTCTGCATTGACATCTGCTGTTGTGAGAAGCATCTGGGGGTTTGGCCCAGACCTCCTCATCCAAGGCGTTTCTAGGTGATGTAAGTGGACTTCAAGAGAGATGTTGGTTAACGCCCTGGAGTGATCTGCGAAGCATGTCCTGCTGTGCAGGAGTTGCTCAGCAATTTGCCGCTGAAGGGTGATAAGCCAGGCTTTGCTGATGTTATATTCAATACCTGTGTACAGGGAGGGCATGCTGAGGTTACAAAGCTGAGCGTTCCAGAAGTGTTTCAGACATCTGTGCAACCTTCATTCAGGGTCCTTTGCCTTGTATGCCACAGACCAGTCACTGGTTCGGAGACAGCCTCCTTCTACCTCAAACTCCTACCCTACCAGCATGGAGCAAAGACAAATGATCTTAACTTTTTGTGCCATTTGAGATACCCTCTATCACTGGGAGGTCCATACAGTCCTGGAAGGTGTGATGGGACCTGCAGGAGGCATACCTCCATCTGGAACAGGAGCTAGGGACAAGGCAGGGTACCAGAAGCATCCCAAGCAGTGCTACCTGCCTGTTCTTAGGAAGCTTCCCTGGCTACAGTGACTAAATTTCCACTGATTAGAATGAGATTTGGGACACTGAGCTCAAGGCAACTGCCTGCCCAAAAGTAGATGGCTTTGGAGCTGAATCCCTCTCTTTAAGACTGGCCCTCTGGGCACTTGGGGCCTTCCAGGAATGGGGTTCAAATTCTCCATGCTTGTTTGTGCTTTTTCTCTTTTCCTTTTCCCCTATCGCTGACAAACAGAGATGGTACTTGAGCCCGGGGCCAGGAAACACGCCGATATCCTGTAATTGCCTCTCAGTCATTAGCTGGGAAGTCGCTTTTGTATAATTGTCTTGTTTTGTTCTTGCCTTGTTTGTTCCCACAGCCTCCTATTACATTAGGACAATATGTCCCTCTCGGAAGGTTTTCTAATCCACTGTAAGGTAATTTCATCTTGCTGACCAGGACGCCATTGTCTGTAAGTGCATTATAGCCAGGTATCCTTAGAGAGTTTTCATACTGTGCAGGCATTTATCAAGAGCCTGGCTCAAATGAGAAGAAGGTGACAGGAATAGGAACTGGAGTGCTGCTGTCTTATGCTGAGGGAATACGACTTCATTGTCTGTAGGTAGAATAGGTGTATAATTACCAGAAATTTCAAACACTTTTTAACACAAGCACATCTCACATTTGCAGGTTGGCTGTAGGTCAGTTTTTCAGCTATTCTGTAATCGATAGGTATACAATGCTCTTTTACATAGAACTGGAAATTTTGAACTGGTTTCTCTCTTATTACATGATAGATAGAGGATTTTTAAGTTCAGGCCTTAATAGATTGCACTTCAATCTCGTTGTGCACGAGAAAATAAAGTAAAAACACAGTCTGCAGGTTTTACAAATCATTACATCCTTCTGAGAGAGTCTGAATAGTTGTTTATCTTGTGGGTTTTGATAACTGTATTGCAATGCAGCTATTCCTTTGGTTTCCATTCCTAAAGCAGCATGTGGAAAATCTTAGTTCTCCAGTATAATGTTCAGCACAGGTTCTCCTGTACACACTGGATGGCATTGAGAAAGGATCTGATACATGTTACCAGTCATTTAATGACTGTGCAGGGGAGAATTGGAACTGGAGGAGAGTTGCAGTGCTCCAAGTGTGGAACTATCTAACTTTCATAGCAGTCATCAAGCAACTATAAGCAGCATAAGAAGAGGTGAAAAGTTTACCTGGAAGAGGTTCTTTTGGCACATAGTACTGTGCTAATTAGCCAGCAGAATGGGTTTTCTATACAGCCAGGTCTGCACATTTAGTTGCATGATGGTCATGTTTGGGTGCTTGTATAGTTCAGAGCTGAAATATCTGCTGTTGTACATGGCCAGAGAAATACAGCTGCTTCTTGCTGAAAACTGCAGTCAGGAATTCTGTGGCTGCTTTTTTTGTTTTTTGGGTTTTTTTCCTTCCTTATAAAGCATCCAGAGAAATGAGTACCCACTGTCCCACTCCAGGGGTGAGTCACCTACTCGGTTGGGTTATAATGTGGGGGGGGGGTTGGGGTTTTTTTTCAGTGCATCTTATGGCAGCACTGAGATATTGAGGTTTATTTCCGAGTCTCATAAATGTGCTGTTGTCACAGTAATTGTTCCCTTGGAAAATACAGAAGATCTGATGGTTTTGCAGTGTGTCTCTACTGTTTTATTCTAAAACTACTACTATTCTCTACCGGTTTATTCCAAAACTCAGACAGACCTACTGGAACCTCACGTTATAGATGCCATTTCAGTCAGAGATTGACACCCTTGCCTAACATGTGTTGGCAAGACTTGTTAGGCTGTTCACTGTTAACCTAGGAGTCTGAATTCAGACATAAAATCAGGATTGTGAACAGCCCTTTGGAGAAGTAAGTATACCTCTCTCCACTGATCTGTATAAGGACTACTGGCCCTAAATTTAGCTACTCTGAAGTGAAGTTAGGTGCCTGAAATACACAGTGACTTTGTGTCTCTCCATCTCCTTAGTCTCCTCTGAGGGTGCCACTGTATTAAAGCCCTGAATTGAATAATCTGGCATGAGGCCACTGCTTTCAAAATTACAAGTGAAGTCTATTTGTAGTGATTATGCTAATTGTACAGAGATTTTAAGAGGGAAAGGAATGTGCATATGACTCTCTGGGGACTCACTTTGATCCTTTGCCTCCCTGTGCCAAGCAGAGAAGAACACAGAGCAGGAGTAGGTGCAGGTAACACTGGAAAAATACTTCAGGTTTCACCCAAGGCTGATGTTGTGTTTTAAGCATGGCATTTCTCATCAGGCCATCTGAAACCCCCAGCCCATGCAGGAGGTACTGTTGAGGTCGGGGGGCTACGAGGACCAGTGCCCTTCGGCTGGGCTCCTTGTCCTGACCAGCTGCCATGCTGGGCACTTGCTGGAGACTCGGAATTTATGGATGAATAAGTAAGTGGGGAAGGAGCTGCCTTTAAATTAGTTGTCAGCTGCAAGGTGTGAAATCAGCAACTGGTATCCTTGTTATGGAGAAATTTCACTTTTGCCATGTCTTAAATTGAATGATGTAACTTGTGCATTTGTGGGACAACCTGTCTGCCCGCTCCAAATAAAGCAAGGGGCTCTGCCACATAAAATCCTAGCTTTGGGAAGGGCATGAAGGGGAGAACAGGTGATGGTTGTTAGTTATATGTTGTAGCTACCATGTCGCAGAGCTCTGGGCAGCGACCTGTGCATGACAGAATAAGGGAACATGAAAAGGTTTAACATTAATCTACTCTGGAAGCCATCTCTTGTGTAAGAGGGATGGTCTGGGCCGGTTGACGTCCAGATGGGGAAGCGGCATAATCCGGGTGTGACCCCATCACAAGGTGCACCAATCCTCTGGGAGCTACCTGTCTTTAGCTCTGGCCTCACTCCAACATGAATCCCATGCCTGCGCCAGAGCATGCACGTCTTCTCCTTCTCGGTCTTCCCTCACTTAAATGGAAACACCTTTAGTTTTCTTGAGCAGGGACATCAGCTGCTGGTGTGCATAGGTTTTGGTGGCAGGGTCCCAGAGTGAGGGCCACTTAGATCTTAACCAAAACATGTCAATACAGATTTCATTGTTAAAAGAAGTAAGCCTTTGAATCCCCAACATGACTGTCGTAATCCCACAGCCCTTACAATTTCAAGCAACAAGTCCGAAAAAGATGTTGAGTTTGAACGCTGTTGCTTGGGATGGCTTCAAGCTGGAGCAGCCAAGCTCCGCGGGTAGCATGGGACCCCAGCTGCATCCTGTGCTCTCTTCTGAGGTGCTGAGGTTTCAGAGAGTGGGAAGATGAGAGCTCTGATGGGAGACTCTGCATTGCTTTGGCAAGTCCTTGAGGTGTTTATTGCTATAATGCATTCAGAGGGAAGTAACATGGCAAATAGCAACCATAACTGGAGGTTTCACAGCATCTTCTGTGCTTTACTTTGAAAATAGAAGCCTGATGCTCAACATGTGCCAGGATCACTGTGAATGTGAATGCAGACTGAATCTGTGTTTAATTCTTCTTTAGCATTGGGGTTTAAACAAGGAGTGTGTGCCCTGGAAGTTTTTTCAGCCACTTGCAGAGAAGCAGTAATGGAAGCTCAGCGTTGAGACTCATAGATTGCTCGCAGATGATAGAGCAGCAATTGCAGACAGTTTTACTGCTTAAACACTGCTTGGTATTAAACCCATTTTATAGCAGACTGGAAAGGCAGATGTCCATTTAATCTGTTTGGCTCCTTCAGCACTTCATAACGTCATGGGTGACAACCTTCTCCAGCAAAATGGAAACCTTCAGCTGCGTGATCCAGCAGTGTAGGCCTGGAAGTGAGAGAAAAGCTTGCTTCTCTTAGTGGCTTCTTTGGCGAATGTAAGATTTACCTTTCAGATGATAGGGCTGATTATAAATTGATACTAGGATGTGATATATCCTAGGATATATAGGAAACGATATATCCCGCAATAATAGGACCTTAAGTTGATTTCCTAAGATAGTGTAAGGTGGAGAAGTAGTGGGAGGTATCTTGAGCTATCCCTTTATTTGAATCTCGTGTATTAGTTTAAAAAAGACAAAAAAGGCAGTAGTGTTGCAGCCTGTCCCTCAGCATACAGACTGTATGTCCTGAGGTTCTGTGGCCAGATCTTTACGTGCCACTTTTATTCTTTGCTTCAGCAAATGCTGAAGGACTGTGGCTGGCTGTTACAAAGCCAAGCGCGTCCCGTTTTGTGTTACCTCTGAACTGCAGCTGTAGTCAGCACAGAGAGGGGAACAACACAACCCCCTTTCATCCTCACAGAATGGGGGTTTGAAAAACCAGGCCCCCTTGGCTGCTCAGTGCCAGCTGGACTTGCTGCAGAGCCAGACCAAAGTGGGCTGGGAGAAGTTAATGTCCAGCATGTGTGTGCCCAGGGTCAGCTTGCTGGAAACTTCTCCTCGGCTTTCTGATGGCAAAAACGTCACTCCGAATGCAAGCAGTGTGCTGCTTCAAACGAGCCCTACGGGGAAATAATGAAGAAAACTCTGCATTGTCTGCAAGGCAGGCCATGGCTTGCCTAGAGGGGTTGCCTTTGGCTCCCGGTGCCGTTTGCTGCCTGCCTGAAGGCCATGGCTGCCAAAGTGGGGTGTGTGAGGAGAGGCCGCGGTCCCTGGGCCCCTGGCTGCTGGAGCCCTGGCTGGCGGGGCCGGAGGGACAGACGCTTCCCTCTCCGTCCTGCTCCGTGGCCTGCTGTAGAAAGCGGTGTGACCCCCGAAGCAGATTTCAATAATATTAGACTTGCAGAACGTGGCCTGGTCTTTCTTTTTAAAAGTGCGAGCGGGCTCATGAAAGACGTAGTGTTTGGGCAGAAAATAGAGCGAGTGCTCGTGGTGTTGGGGCTGTCAGCAGAGCCTCCTGACTCTGCCCTCGCTCTGCTAATTGAAAACTGAGTTGTTATCCCACAGCTTTGTGCTCTTTTTAGGGGTTTTATGGTGGGTTTTTTTGTGTTCTTCCCAACCATTCATTCCCCCCCCCCCCCCTTCAAACTAATTTTAAAAGAATGAAATGGAGGCTCGTTAAGCCTTTTGGTTGCATAACGTGGTGTAACTGAGTCATAAGCCGGTAGTAATCTGCTCTCGCAGCGCATCGGAGGCTTCCCCAGGGGCCTGGAGCACGGGCCCACGTGTGCGTGCACGTAATTAATGGAAGACAGCCCCTGCCAGGAGCTGGACTGGGGCCTTGGGTCTCCAGAAGAGGCCGTGCTCTGTCAGGCCGCTAATTGAGCACTTTAAGCACAGCAAACTCTTGGGGTGCCAGTTTATCTTGATAAGCCAATTTCCCTGCAAGTGTAGTGCAGTTATGTATTTCGCTGAAGGAGTATCATTAGCTTTTGTGGGATGTGTCCTATACAGACTTTTATTTTTTTGAAAAGAGGTGGAATGAGCAAATGACTCTGCTTTATCAGAATGCCAGTAGCTGTTGCATTCTTCTGCCTAATGGTCTTTATAGTGTCGTAATGAACTTCTGAGTTTCTTTTAAGAAAGACGCCTCAGCTAATGACATGAAATGAGTTTTCAGCAGAAATGATCTTCACCTTCTCAGTTCTTAAATGCTTCCTGGTCATCATCTGCCTTCATTCAATTTTTGTCCCTGAAAATGCCATATGAAAGTATCTTATCTCTTCTGTCTGGTCAAAGTGAGTAAACAAATGCTGCTTGCTGTGATTTACCGTTGCGGTTGCATCCTTGCAGTTGTCTTCCCCAACGTGCCATAAAAAGCTGCCTCCATTTGTATTATTTGCTGTGTTGTATTTACCAGCAAGTTCTTGGTCTAATTTTCTGATACATGTTTATCAGAAAACTTGATTTACACACTTCATGCCCTGCCTTGTGAGGAGAGGTTTATTCTTAATCAAAATATCTAATTTGAGAAGCCCTTAAATACAATATTATTGTGTGATACAAAACTCCTCTACACTGTCTACTAAAACCACATTGTGAGCACATTCTTCTAACTGTATAGATGCACGTGTTAAAATATTGCTTTGCATTGTGTTGCTCTCATGTGAAACACAGTCCTTGACTGCTCTGTTTTCATAGACAGACATGTGCTAGTGTATTAGTAATGTTGCAAAACTATTCTGTGTTGTCTTCCTGTGGCAGATCTGAATGTCTTGCCGTATGGCCTCCCTAAGTAGTCTTTGCACCTCCCTTTTTTGTCCTTGGATATTTTTTTTTTTTTTTTTAAGCTCCCAGAGCTCAGGGAGGTGAGCATGTTTGTGCAAGGTTAGGTCTATTAAGCAGTCGACATCTGTAACACTTAGGCTGATGAAACCCCTTTTTTTTTGCTTTTTCCATTTCCTAGTGCCAAGTGACGCTTTTACTGAAGCAAACAGAAAAGGGAACTAAGAAGCTTTCTAATGCTGTCAGCATAGCAACCTTTTGTTTTTATTGCTTGCAGAGAAAAACCTGTGGTTGGAATTAAACTTTTGTTATTAATCTGGGGGTAGCCTTGTAAAGTGCAATTGCTTTGGACACATCTGCAATGAAACCTAAAGAGAATTTGTCCATTTGATTGACAGCTATATGGAGCAGATTATGCGCTGTATTATTGAAGCAGAACTGTCGGAAATAAGGTGCAGATAATTGGAATGCATGTGTGCTTTATGTGGAATAACTCTGGGTTGACGGGTTACTTATCCATTGTGTCCATTATTTTTGCTGACACTTGACCATATTAAGTAGCGTAAAGGTGCCTGTGCTGAATTAGTTGCTTCTGTAAGACATTGCTTAAAAGGTGTTTTTATGGTACTAGCAAGCTCTACTGAATTTATAACGTAGGAAACATCTGTTCTTTCCATTCACTTCACAAGGAAATAGGAAAGTTGATCTAACATCCAGAAATAAAATATCACTAGCAGAGATTTGTGGACTCAATTTATATTGGTTTAAATATTTCTATTGCTCTCTCCCCCAGCAGCTTCCTCTGTATGCCTTGGCCCTCAGCTAACAGTCTAGTTATCAAGTGTGATACAGAAGTTGCGATCAAATCTAAATCTATGACTGCATGGACTGTCTTTTGAATACATTTTCAAGTGTGCCATTGGATTAGGTCGGGGTAGGTCTTAGTAGTTCTGATGACACCAAGGAGTAGCATGGGTCACTGGCCACACAAGCTTTCAAAATCTGAAACTGTAATGTAAAAGGATGAGCAAGAGTTGCTTCCCCAAGCAGGATCACCTCATAAATATTTTTTGATAAGATGTAGAGTATAAGAAGCGTGGTTGTGGCTGCTTGACTGTGGCTGTTCATAAGTTACAGTCCCAGGAAGATGCTGTGCTACCACCAGCCTGCTCGGTTGATACCCCTGGGCACGAGCCTGCAGAAGACCATGAGATTGCTTTTTGATGTGTGTGGATATGTGTCGGGTTAAGCTTTGCTTTTTCTACCATGTCACAGCAATATGATTCACAAGCTAGAGACCCTTATCTGATAAGAGAATTAAAAATAAAGCAGAGTGTTTTGGTTTTGAGTTTGAAGTAAGAGAAATGCCTTTTTCTTCTTCACTTCCTTGCCTCCTAAGCCAGGTAATGCGTTTTCTTACTCAGTAGGTAAATACATTTGCTAGCTTCTATTTCTTATATATATATATATAAATGCCAGCAAGGCAAAAGCAAGTGTACAAGTTAAATAGCACGCTCCTGAAAAGATGTGGATTTGGTCTGTTTTGTCTGCTCTACATTCACGTTGCCCCCTCTCAGGGGGTAGCTTAGGTGTGTAGCCAGATTCCTGTCAGCAGGGCAGTGATCTGTATGATATTAGAAGCATATCAAGAAAGTGGAGGGGAAAAAAAAAAAGCTATAAAAAGGGAACTTGAAAGACCTCTTTCTGGTTTCTGCTTAGTAGGTACCTCCTCATTTCTGCTGTATTGTAAGTAGTGATTTAGCAATAATACAGACAAAGCCTAACAAAGAGACCTGCTTGCTGGCAGAAAGTTGCTTAAAATAACTCACTGATTGATAAAGAGGCAGCTCAGGTCAATAATGCTGTGAAATCCTCAATGTGTAACAGCTCCAGGAGGTTTTGTAGGCATATGGATTTTCAAAAGCTTTAGGGTGTTGATAAGGCAGTGAAGATTGCAGAGTGCTGCTAACCTTGTATCGACGGTGCTGAGACGGTTGTGTGAAGATTTCAGTGTGGCTGTAGAAATACTGAAATCTTTGTTCCCTTCAGCAGAACTCTCGTTTGAAGTATGAATGGTAGAAAGGGCTGTTCTTTGTTAACAGATACTTAATACCATTAAGAGTCTTTGTTGTATATTATTCTTCAGTCAGAACTATGACTGCTAAAAATGCTGTCAAGCAGCTTACACGGCTTGCTTGTTTTTAAATCAAGGGAAGCTAATTTATCAAATATAGTGTAATTTATCCCTACCTTAATTATGAATGTAATTATTTTGGTTCTAGTTATATGTAGCATTATTTTTTTAAAATGACAGCTGAAGGTAGTTAATATGAAGCTTATTTCAGCCAATTTTCATTAAAGGTAGCCAGCCACTCATGATAACTGGGAGAGATTATGTTATCAGTTCACTAATCCTTCAATTAAAGCAGCAGCTTTCTTGACCATGCTTTAAACCAAAAAAGAAATAACATAATTATGTGCTGTTTGAAGGTGGTCCCCTGTATAATTCCAGTTGAAACATTTATTTTGAGAAATTCCTACATCTTGAGAGTTGTTTGATCCGTGTTCTGCCACATCCCCACACACAGCTTCTAGGGAGGGAGTAGCACAGGAGAAAGGGGCAGGAGCTGGGGTTGTGGTGGAGAGGGGAACCTCTGCAGAAAACCAGGTGTCAGCCTTTCCACTGCTCATAGAGTAACTTTGATTTTGGTGTACCCTCTGCTACGCAGTTTCAGCTTGATGCTTTCTGTGTATGTTTGTGGGGATTTTTAAGAGCAAACGTCTAGTTTCTGAATGCGGCCTTGGAATGTATTTGTCTTCAGAAGAAATTGTCCCTTGAGTTTCCTTGCCCAGTCTGATGCTGCACAGCAAGCCCTGGGGAGCCACCAGCAAAGTCAAAGATGAAGGGAGGACAGGAGGGAAAATCCTTCCTTCCTGCCTCTGCCCCACCTGACTGAGAAGTCGGCCGGTGCTGCTGGCAGTGTGCTGTGTTCCCCCTCCCAGCCCAACCTGTCTCTCATCTTTGGCTGAGGAGGCAGTGATGCCTTCTCCCGGGTGGAAGGAGGGGCATCATACCTGAAGGGCAGCATACCAGACAGAAGACAGCTTCTGAAGCCAGGTAACCTGCACAAGCTGCTGTGTCTCTGATTTCTCTCAACTGCTTTTATAGTAAAAGTTAGTAGTGGGATTTTAACCTCATCTGAAGTAAACTCATTTCTTATATGCATCAAAGAGGATATGACCACCAAGCCTTTGTAGCAAAAAATCAGTTACGTAAGAGAGGATCAGAGTGCCAAATCCAACAACTTAATCTTGTAGACCAGTGAGGTGAGTGGGAGTTGGCACCTGGAAACAGTGATAAAGTAACCTTTGTTGTGTTGCTCTTTGGGGATCTGGGACACAAAGAGGTATCATATAAGGATGTACCTGGTCTCTCAATGCTTTCTGTGTTTGCTGTCTCCCTCTGTGAAGACTATACCAGTCTATATATGTCTATACAGAGAGGATGGCTTCTGGCCCAATCTAACCAAGTTTTGGATTTACCAGCGCTTTTCCTGCCAGAGGACAAACTGATTCCCTAGCTCTGTGCATCCAGCCACCACCTAACAAGTTGGAAGTAGTTGCCTGAACAAATGAAGTCATGATTGTTGGACTGATGAAAGAAGTCAGCACGTGCAGCATGTTCTGCTGGCTAATGTAAAGCTCGTGTTGATCTGCAGTTCAGTTTGCATTTTTGCCTCATTCGACAGTACCCATTTTGAGCAGCTAATCTTCTCTGTCAGTCACCTGAAGTAATATAAAGATAATGATTTGGGGGTTTTTTTGTTTGCTTGTTGGGATGTTTTAAAGATACTCGTTTAAAGGGTGATTCTTTCCTCTCATGTTGAGTTCACAGCCTGTGCATTCTTTTGTAATGAAACTATGAGTCCTGATACAAAGGTGTTCCATTTATTAAAGCTTGTTTGAGTTCTACTCTCCTTAAGTAAGAATCAAGTGAACCTGGAGTATGAATGTGTTACCACCAACATTTGTCTCTGTTCTAGAAGATTCAGGATTCCTCTTTACAGTAGTTTAGGACCATCTTCTGAAATAGGCTTTGTGTGTTTGGGGGAGAGAGGAAAGTTTCTTAGCTGGTTTATACAATAGCACACGATTTTGGAAAGATCAAACAGATTTTAGATCTACTAGTGTCTGTTTTTCCACTTGTCTGGAGCTTTGGTGGGACATCACCTAGAGTCTGCTGGCTGCAGGTGACAAACAGAACTGTTCACTGAGAGGTTTGTGGATGTTGTTGTTCAGCAAATAAGTCCCTAATGAATATCAGATTATGCATTCAAGTGTTGGAAATGTTGACTTGTTGAGCTGTGAAGTCTGATTCCTCCTCACCTTTGCCAAACTTCAGTTGCCATACATAAACTTTGCTAGTAATATTTAATTGGAACTTAATCTGGTTTTAACAGCATAGTTATATGTCATTTCCCCGTTTATGTGAAAGGAATGTAATTGAGACAATTTATTGCCAATTCTTGCTACTAATGGCAAAATGATCTTAATTTAAATGATTTCATGTTAGTTGATTTCCGGGTTCCTCACGTAGCGGGGGTTATTTTGTTGAAATCCACGGAGTGGAAAGAAATCAATATGGGACTTTTGAAATTGGTGGAGGCATGCAGTTCTCCCACCACAATTGATTACAGCCGCTTTTGGAGCGCTTTAAAAAGAACAATCTGTATTAAAAACATCATTCTTTGGTATGAGCTCAAACAGTTCCAAATAGGTTTCCATGGGGGCTGCCCTGCAATTTGACCACTTGAAGGGATTGCAGTAATCACCAGAGGGCCAGGGCAGCGAGGCAGAGGAAAGGCTGTTAGGTGGGGAGTTATTGGCATGCATGCCAAAGAGGTTACCCTGGCAGCTTTAATCATTCATCTACATTCTTAAGAGGAGGGAGGAAAATGTGTTAGTTCTTCTGATAGATCAGGAAAAAGGATCAGTAAAGCATGAAAGGAGAGGGGAGGTGTCCGTGGAAGAGCTAGTGAGCGTTAGATTTAAGAGCATTGACTGGGGCAGGTACGTGTTGTTATGACCTCTATACCCAAAGCTACCTGCTTGTCCCATTACTGTCAGAGCCGTGACTGGTGATTCGAAGACAGGCTAACCTCTTCATTCAGCATTTTCAAAGGGCTGCATTTAGCTTCTTGGTCACGGCCGTGCCTGAAATTTAACCTGTCTGCACGTGGGCTGATGTGTCCTTAAAAGAACTGATTAGCATTTTGAGCTGTGCCAACGATTTGCATAGTAGTTCTGATCCTATTTTTGGTGAAACCGATGGACGCTTTTTGGAAAAGGTGCAGAAAATTGCTCTGCTGATTGAGATAAATCCGTCTGTGCTGCACGTTGCTGGCTGCTGATGCTGTTTCACCTGCACATTGCCCTTTCATATTTCAGACTGGAGTAGTACCTCAGAAGCTGACTCAGCTGTAGCCCTTCTGAAATAGTTGCCCTGTTGTACTGTGTCTACGTCAACGGTACAGTTGAAGAATAAACTGTTCATTGCACTGATTGATGGCTTGGCATGAAAGCTGGAAGGGCTTTGCATCTTTGAAATTTGGGATTCCTGGAGAAACTTTGGTATTAAACTTCTGCTTTTATGTGGGAAACAAGAATCGCTGTGTACTCTACCAAGGCTGTTAAGCAGTGTTGAGGTTTTCAAGATAAAGGAGACAACAAAACTGCAGTGTTCAATTCTAAGTTTCATGTACGAGGAAAGACCTGTTGGAGATGTGATATGGTGACAAATCAGGGAGTTCACATAAACAGCACAGTAGTAGTTTGCTTGGGTTGATGTATCAGATCTGCCCTGCCCTTCTATCATTCCTGAGTAACCATTTTTAAGTTGGAGTAAGTTTATGTGGTCATTGGATTAGGAAGGCCCCTTGAATCATGTGTGGAGGTGATCTGACCATGTAGCTCCCCAACAAACAAGTCTGGTTCTCTCATGTGTGGGCTTTCAGCATGAACTGCTGTAGAACCGCAGGAAACTTTCATTGCTGGAGAAAGAAGATAAAATGTTGCAGTTTCATATCCTGTGATCCAGGTGGCTTTTCTTGGTGAGTTGTGAGATGAGGCTATGGGACTTCTGAGGAGACTCTGTCCAGGTGAAGAACAGCTCTTCAATGGGATATAGCAGTGGCAGAGATCCACAGAGATAAAGGGGTTTTGTTCCAGAAACTTCTGCATAACTGCATAAAGGTGTAGGTATCTTCTGCAGGGTAGATGATGAAGGCATCTTTTGTAGGGGCAGACCCAACTAGGGTCTTGCTCAGCTAGTAGTCCTTTAACACTACTTCACATGGGCTTAATCCTAGTTGGATAGCTGAGGAAGGCAGTTGGGTAACTGGTGATCTCTTTTTTTGTTTGGTATTTTTTTGTTGTTGTTGTTCATTTACTAAGTATCTGTTGCAGCTGGAGAGCATGGAACAAGTTGTTTGATCTGTCCTTTATCACAAATTGTGCTGTTGGTACTTGTGCATAAGGATGAAAATCTCTGCCTGACCTTGCTGCTGTGGTTCCTCACCTCCCTCTTGCATCTTCCATACAGCAACCTCTGTCCCACCCTGGGCAACACAGTTTCTGGATAAGGGATTAGATTAGTAGACTAAAGTTTGGTCTGTCTGTGCATCTAGCAGATAAATGATGCACAATTGGAAATCAGCCTGTGAAAAGAAGTGGAAAGGTGGAAGCTGTTTCCATTGGAATTTACCCTTTAGAGGCCAGAACTTCAGAGAAGATGATTAATCTTTCTCTTCAAGGCAGAACAGAGCTGTAAGCAGGCCAAAGACCCACTACACAGATCTGTGAGCCTTTATATGGGGAAGAAAAACATTTTCAATTAAACTTGAACAAGTTCTCCTGTTATCCTTTCAAGTTCTGTTATCGCATAATGTACCATACAGCATGTAATTACACATTAGGGAATATTTCTAAAGGCACAGATGACTGTTAGGAAACAGCCAGACAAGTTTCTGTGACTGTGAAGAGTGCAAACTTAAATCTATCAACTTCAGCAACAGTCTATCAACTGTAATTTCTTCAGTGCATGGCCGGAAGTGAAGAGGAGCTGATGTGGTGGTGGCTTCTTGGTGTCCACTCACCTGGGGGGGGGGGAGCTCTTTGCCTTGGAACTTTTCCCTGTGAGCACCATGGATGTGGTGTGTTTTCCTTAGTGTGAGCCACGACATAGACTGCTGAAATGCCTGACATTGGCAAGAGTTGTTTTATTAATGCCGTCCCTGTCGAATACACCTCTGTTTGGGGAATCAGTCTGGCGTAACAGGCTGCGTACATCTTAAAATCCAGTATTTTTTGACTCTTGTCTCTGACAAGAGGCAATCTCTGTAAATCAGTTCTTTTGGTAGACTCCTCTATTGTTGAACGCTAGTGGTAGTAGAAGCAGTTCCCGGTGCTTGTGTTTATTTTGGGCTCTCTGCCTTTCCTCTGCAGCCATGAGCGGTCAAACCCTTTCTTTATCTGCTGGGAGAGACTGAGAGCCTAAAGCTATAGTTTTGTGCAGCATCAGGAAGTTCTTCTGCATGAGGTCCAAGGAGCGTGAATAATCTTTCTGGCGTGTGCTCCAGCCGCGGTAGCAGCTCTGCGCTGCACCAGGCAGGGTCTCAGCTTGCTGTGCTGCTGCTGGCACTGGCACCATCCCCACCTGACTTACAACACTAGTAGGGCCATCCCTACAAAGCCAGTTTACTCTGCCACCCTTCCCTGAAGAAGGGCAGCAAACATCCTCAAAAATACCTTTGGAAATGAGCTCTCCAGAATGAGTCACGGCGATCAAAGGTTGTTATTTCATTGGCCAAAACCAGTGGCAGTGGAGGTGGTGGCTTTTGGAAATTCAGTCCAGGCAGTTTCCATTGTGAGGTTGGTTTTGACACTGGACACGAGGATGGACAGGACTGGTACAGGAATCAGCAGCCTTGGGAAATGCTTGGAGGGCTTTAACCCCTTTCAAGGTAAAACTGGGAGATGGTAACCATGTCAAAATGGTTGGGGGGGAAATGGGCAGTGCAGATGTTGGCTTCTGTATGAAACCCTTGCTCTCGAACTTGGAAAATTCAACCTGAGGCCTGTTGTTCTGGAAGGAGTATTTTTGTGGTGATCAGAGTTACTCAGAGCATGGTGAGAGCAGCTTTCCTGTGACCGGTACCCGCTCCACTAACATCACTGTTAGGCAGGCAGTAGTTTCTCCAAGGAGAAAATGTGGAGTCCCCAGCCTCCTTCCTCACAACATCAATTCCTCCTTCAAAATTACCCATTTGTAGCAGGTTACACGTGGGCTGCATAGGGATGTGCAGGCTGAAGAAGGTCAGTGAGCACTGGCAGAGGCTCCTCTCTCAGAACCAGTAACACAGTGAGAAATGGAAGGCGGATGCAGATCTTTTGGTTAGCATATTTCTCTGGGTACACCTGGTGCTTCGAGGTGTAAACCTGACTTTTCAGGTTTTTGTACTGTAGAGTTTTCTTGGTTTAAAATCATGACTCTTACTCCTGGACGAGGTTAATGAACTCTTAATGGGACAGTCTCACCGGTGAAACAGCTTTCCTAGTGTGATGAGGGGAAAGCAAAGTGGCAAAGAAATGGTAGGAAGACACCTGCCAGCTTCGAGGTCGGTGATGCTGAGGTCTGTTAGGACTGACTCCTGTTGGGTGGCAGATCATAGTATCTTCTGCAGGAAGCCTAGAGGGAAACACAGCTTCTCCTTCACACAACTTCCTTTTCTTCAGCCTTCAACAGGAGTGTCTGCAGAGGCCCTCAGGCTTTAGATGAATGCATTCCAAAAATGTAGTGTATATGAAGAACCCAGCACTTGGGTGAATTCAGGCTCACCAGCTGAACATGCTTTTATACAAGCACTAATAGAACAGCACGATCTGCTAATAGAAGAGGAAAATCTGCTTTCTTTCTCATTCTTATGTATAAGATCTCTGCCTAATCAACAGCTGTAGTGCTTGCAAATTTTCAGAGCCTTCTGGCTCAGATATTTGGATATAACATCACTTATAAAATATTAGTCTCTGGTTCTGTGCATACTAAACGGGTTACATCTAAAAGACTTCCATCTGGAGGAAAAGGGAGGCAACGTACCATTAATAACCCAGCTGCAAACCTCAAATTCTCTGTCCCACACATACACCCGAAAAAGCAGAGAACAGAAATTTGAGTGCATCTGTAAGTAATAAAATGTTTCCTTCCATATGTTAGTTACTCATCACTGTTGAGTTTCAAACAGCCACAGTAGACATTACTTCTTCACTGTTCCTCACACCAGTTTCCTGGCTTCATCCACACGGCATGAAAGTCCTTAATGTCTTACTCCTAAATCATCCCCACGTAATGGGAGGACTGACTGTAAGTCACAGCAGCACTGGAAAAAGGACTGGCTATGACAGGGCACTTTGTGCCTTCTTTTTTTTCAAATGAAGTGTGCCGTCCTCTCCCAACCCTCCTATTGTCTGAAAATAGTTTTGGGGTTTTTTTTTTTCAATTTTTTGCCATTGTAATTTTGATGGATGATTTATGCCTTTCGTGAGACGATGGAACAGAAAAGCTCCTTTGCCTTGTTTCCTCTCTCACTGTCAGAATGAGGGGCTTTTCTAAAAATATGTTCTGAATTTATTAAATTAAAACTAATTTAAAATGTAAGCTTTAGTGAAATAAAGACTCCCGAGATTTAAAATTCAACATATAACTGGTATGAGACTACCTTTTATCTAGTATTTAATGGGTGCTAATCTACACTGCATCCAAGAGATTTAGATTTATGCCAGTGTAGTCAACAACCAGACAGGAATCAGTGATCATTGGCATGTAGCATGCGAAGTATTTAGGTCACAGGATTTTGCAGCATTATATTCTTGGAATAAAAACGTAAGTGGGATAACAATGATGATGGATGAGAATGCAATCTCTGTCAAGAGGTAATGAGCAGTTTTTGTAGCTTCAGGGCCAGATGAAAGGACTGGTAACAGAGACATCCTTGCCTGGTGTTCCTGCCATTTTAATAGATCTGAACTTGAGGCGGTTACATGAAAGTGACATAAGGGCCCTCATTTCAATTGTTAGCCCTAGGAAATAGCCCCTTAAATATTTGGCCTTCGTAAGAACTACAACTAGGTATATGGAGTTAAAATTTGCAAGCTTTTTTGGTTTTCCTCCGAAGAATATTGAGTTGCTAGTATAGACTTTTCTCTGTCCAAGCCTACTGACAACGGACTTGTTTTTCCAACTTACCTTTTATGAACACCCTGGAAATACTCCACGGGCTCCCATGGCCTTCCAGCTGACAAGCGAGAAAAAATGTCTAGAACAAATATTAAATGAAATTTCTTCTTCTGTAGTATAAACTTGCAAAGCATGGCTTCAGTCCTTGATACTCACTTAAGCACCATGAAGTTTCCTTTGTTTTCATTAACCATCTCTCACTTTCCTAAGCTTAATCTTCATGGAATTATTTTCAACGACTGCACATTTTTTTTCTTTTTATTCTTAACTTAAAGGCAGTTTTCATTCCAAGTGGCCTAAGGCAGCTACAAGCTTTTGAACAACAGGGAAAAGAAGTGCAAGCTGTGGGGTGCAGAGGGGGTGCCCATACCCCAAAGTCTACTAGACAGCTTGCAAAGAGAGTCTGTTTGGGGACATTGATGCAAATGCCTGGAGATTTTTTTTAAGATAGAGTGTGCTTCTTTGTGCCTTGGGTTTGAGAGGGTGCTCCTGTCCTGCCTGAGTTGCACTAGCTGAGAATCATTCATAGCAGAAACTGGTTGAGAGCAGGGGGCTCTGGCTAGAGAAGCTGCAGACCATCTTGCTCAGATGGAGCTTGATGTCTGATCTGAATGTGCATGGTGTTCACTGTACATTGCAGTAAAGATTTCTCCTTATAGTAAATACTGTACTGGATGTATAAGACTGTGGGGAATCATTTTCTCATTCTGATGGAGTTGTGCCATCCACAATACTAGATATTAAATAATGTTTAACATTGTATCCTTTACATCCCCAGAATAAAATACAGCGGATGCTCAAATTTCTGCTGAAAACTACTCAGCCTTTTCTGCCATTTCTGTTCCTCAGCTTTCAGCTGGTTTGAATCTCAAGAACTTCTCAGCATAGCTAGAAATGAAAGCTTTTGGCAGCTGAAAAGCCATAATTCATTGTAGGAAAGGGAGAGAATATGATGGTGGGGAGCCTGGCTGACCAGGCACTTGCAGCTTGGGCTGGGTTGGGTTAGCTGCTCAGCTGCCTTACAAAAACTGAACCTTTGGAAGAACTGTCAGGGACCATTTCTGTCTTCTCTTAGTCCTGTGAGACTGGAAAGAGTAAGAAAGCAGGGTTGTTTGTTTTGGGGAGCGGGTTGTTTCGAGGTTGTGTTTGGTTTTTGAATTCTGCTACGTTTGCTTTTGATATAGACAGGAGAGGGAAATGAGGGAATGTATTGATTGGTAAGTTTATATTTTTATTCAACACTAAAAATTCTGGGCATGGATGTGTGATGCTTCTGTTCTCATGCAAACTAGTTTTCATTCATTAGCATTTGCCTACTCAGGCTGTTCCTCAGCCGTTGCCAAATGCTATTGGCAATTTCGATTGTTAGGAAACTTCTCCAAGTAGATATTTTACCCCGCGTAGTGTTGGGTAACATTTACTGCTTACCTTTGGAATATTGTATGCCTTTTCTATACTCATGGTCAGCCACCTGTATTTCCTTTTGAAAACGCTTTGTTTTTTCCTGCCTGTTATTGAGGAGTGGGCTGAAGTGGCTGAAAGAAAATGGGGCAAAGTGGCTTTGTCCATTGTAGCAGCCTGACCACCAGCAGATCTTTGTCCCGTGACGGGGAGTTGGTTTCCTAGACGGAAACGGGCTTAGCTGTGTCTTAATTACAATACCACCTATACACATGGAGACATCTTTTAAAGGAATCAAGTCATTTGATGGTGACCAGACACTGCCTTGAATTTCTGTTTTGGACTGCAGCTGGTTCCAGGCAGACTGTGTGAACGAGCAGCAGTAGATGAGAGCAGGTCTGGTGTAAACCTATCTTAAAAACAGGGCTTTCCCCCCCCCATACACACACACATCCTACAGGTAGAAGCTGCCACAGCAAGGGTGCACTTTGACCGAGTATCATGTTGCTTTCCTTTTCCTCTGTAGAAGAAAACCAGGGTAACACTGTTTTAGTTCAGAGCTATTCTGAGAAGTGTTAGGTACCCCTAGTGCAAAGGTCTTTTACTCTGAAATGCTCTAATAATCAGGATGGCCTTTCTGCTTTCCATGAAGAATCATTTTTTAGCAAACTGAAGCAAACCGACGAGCAGTTTTCTGCCATGAAGGAGTTGAGAGCAGGAATCTGTTGCCAAAAACATCCTAAAAAAACCCCAAACAAACCAAAGTAAAAAATGTCTTCAATATGTTTTTAGACCTCTGGGAGAAAATTTACCTCAGCAAGTCAGATGTAGGTCTTCGTATACAGAAGATACCCCCTTCACAGTTTTGTACCCTTATACTGAAAGCTACAGGGAATGTTGGGTAGAATAAAATGGACAGTCAATGTCATGCAGTAAAAAGTAAGGTGGGAACCCTCGGGACTCAGAGCAGCAGGGTTTGGGTGCTTCTGTGAGATACAGAACAGATGCATTTTGATATTCAGCTTTTTGACTTAAAACTCCATTTGCAACTGCCATACTATCCCCCCCCCCCCCCCCCAAGTTGTGGGAAATGGGCATTCACAGGAATGCTGTTAAAGGTAATAGTGGCAGGTACCTTCTCAGTCATCACAGGTACATGGCTCCCATAAGGAAGTTTACTCTGTTGAGAAAATGCAGGCTGCTGTGGAGGAAGACAGTTTCTAGTCTTTCAAAGTTTGAATTGTCAGTCTAAAAGGATGATGGATACCTCCTTCTGTTATCAGCTCCTTTTAGCAGAATCTCTCTTTAGTGGGGAAATACTTGCAGACGTGAAAGTGTGGTGAAAGTCACAAGAAGCCAACTTTTTAGCCTACAGCTAAATTTTAGGAGAGATGTGTGCATTTAGGAATGGGAGCATCTTGCCTGACCAGAATTTTGGAGATGTGCTGTCTGATCTGGCTGTAAGTGTCATAATCCTTAATCAACAGCACTGTCTTGGGATCATTTGTATTCTGTAGTCTCAGCTGTTCATTCGAACTTGTAAAATGCTTCATGAGGTTTGGCTCGATACCCCTCTGAGATGTTTCTTGCTACGTGCTCTTGTTGCTTCCCATTTGAGATCTTCACAGAGGGCTTCAATCCTGGGATTTGCTGCTTTCTTGTTACAGAGTCTCTGCAGAGTATATTGCAAATCCTGTTTTTTCATTCAAGTATTTAATGAGAGGAAGTGTGATCTGAAGGTCACTTGCTTCCTAAGAATGGGTCATTTCTCAGTATTCATTGTACAGCCTTGGATTATTTTTTTTTGTGCTAAAACTTTACAAATTTCTTTAACATCTTAGAGAAATGCATTGTGTAAACTGAAAGTATGAACTGTTCATTGTGCCATCATCGCCTGTGGAAATAGTAGCAAAGATTAAGAGACTGCTATGCTGGAGAACTACTATCTTTTTAACTATTCCCTCTTATCTGTTTTCCAGAGAACAGATTTGACTTCTGATAAAGATTTATACCTTGACAACAGCTCTGTTGAAGAAGCATCAGGCGTCTATCCAATTGATGATGATGATTATTCTTCTGGGTCAGGTTCAGGTGAGACAACACATCACAATTTGATTTCAAAAAGTGTAAGAAGTAATGCAATTATTTGAGGAAAAGCCGTGCAGCTTACCTTTATAAGCTGGAGATGGTATTTTCAGTTAGTATCGTGAGTGCTTGGCTCTCAACAGAGCACTGGGCACCCCGCGGGCTGGGTTTTAAATATTAACTTTCTGCTCTTCTCTCTTACTCCTTAGTTGTGTCATTTCACTGCGTTATTTTCTCTCTGCTGCCTCTGTGCTTTCCTTCTGATTTCTGTGTAGATCTCTCTGGAGTTTAGAAAGAAGGATTGAGAAGGCTTAGTTCTCCCATGGCATAATGCTAATTTAGCAGTCTGTAAGAAAACAGCAGCAGCAATTTTGTTTTCTCTTACATGCATTCAGGTTCGTGTAAACATGGTTGTCCATTCCTTTGTTGTTGTTCTTTTTAAATTTAGGAGTCTAGATACTGCCAAAACCATGAATTTTCTCTGAGGTAATTACATGCATATAGTGAATAAAGACATTCTTAAACATAACATACTGAGTTCTCAGACTCGGGTACTCTTTAGAGGCATGTAGCTAGCTCATCATTTTTCAAAAGACTTGTCAGTGAAACCTCATTAATCATGTATCTTAGAAAGCCTCTTTGTGGAGTATCTTCTAGACTAGCTGGGAGACTCCAGCCGTTAAAAGTTTTTATGGTAGTTCTAGAAGAGAAACTTCCTTAGGCTTGTATTTGCTGAGCTGTTGTGGAAATCCATTTGTCTACCAAGTGTGTTACTTACTTGTTTGTTATTGCACTTTTTGTAATCTATCTTTTGACACTTGTGCACTTTTAAAGGATAAGCTCTTCTTGGAGCACCTTGACTTTGTTACCTTGTAAGCCACAGCTGAGATTTTTTTGGTTGGCTTTTTGTGTTTCTTTTCTTTTGGTGATTTAAAGAGATGCTAAAACGAAGTCTGCAGAGGTCTGACTGTGCTGCCAGGCAAGCCCAGGTCTGTCATCATTGGTACCTGGGTGATAACCTGCATTTTGGGAGTCCTCCACAGAGGCAGTTTGATGTTCCAGTGTGATCAGAGGCTTAATAGGACCTCCTTCGTGTAGGCCTCTTGGAAAGGAAATTTACCATTGCAATTGAAAAAAAGAATAAAAATAAAAATTAAAATTAACAAGTCAGTGATCTCATCCAGTTCCCAGGTCTGTTTAAGGAAAATCCTGATGTCCAGTTGCCCTTTCAGTCATCGTCCCGTTCTGTTTTGTCTTCAGATGCCTATGATGTTGTACGCTTCAGGAAAGGAGATAGGTTGACAATAAATAGCAGTGTAGAGTATGATCTAATTTGGGATTTTTTTTCATCCCTCTGTGGAGTTTGGCTGTTTCTAATAATGGATGATTCAAAATGCAGCCCTGCTCTTGAAGTGGAAAGGACTATACAAGAACTGGCTTCAGATTTTGTTGACCCAGCTCAGTGACAAAAGTGGTGCCAGAAGGACAGAAACTACCTCTAGACTTTCTCTCCTTTCTTGCTGTGCTCAGCCTTGAGCCATGAGTGGAAGATGGGGTGTATAACAGGCACTCCTGCTACTCCCAGCAATCTCTGCTGCTTTCCTACAAGAAAACAGGAAAAGTCTCACTGTAGACTGAGACTAGCTGGGTGCCCTTCCAGAGACCTCATGTGAGGGTACACAAATCTAACGCTTTTGAACAAAGGAAGAACTCTGAAGTTCAAATAATTTTCTGAGCAATCTATGGACCTGGTTTTATTCACTCAGGAAAAAAATCTCAAGAGCAAATTAGCATCCCTTCCACCCTACTCATCCTGTACGTACTGCTATCTCTGTTTTTTGAAGTAGAAAGGGTCCTGCAGATGTATCAATGATGAATTTTCCTCATATTATGTTGAACGTGTCTCTCTTTCCTTGATAGCGATGTAGCGTTCCTTGCAGGAAGGGCCTTCCCACTCAAGAGTGTTTTTCTAGATATGTAATTCCCCTCCAAGCAAGCAGATTCAAGATGACAACGTGCTTACTTCTTTCCTTAGTACGAAAAAATTGTTAGCCACCACCAGGCCTATGGAGATAAACTGGAATTATCAAACACCACCTTTAATGTCCTTGCAGGTCTGCAAGGAGCAGGACCAGGGACAAATGTGTCTCTGTAAACTCGAAAAAGCAGGTGATGGGGTTCTGCTTTTTTTTTCTTTTCTTTCGTAGCCTGTTTAGTCTTCATTTACATCCAGCTACTGTTGTGCCTTTGCCCAAGTGTTCAATCTGAATCCATTCACCAACAGTTCCTGAAGGAGCCATACCTTATTCCCAGCTGTCCTGTGCCAACAGCCACAAGTCCGTAGGAATTCATTATTCCGTCGTTTCTGTTCTGCAGTCTCCATCTCTGAGGACATGCCTCAGTCTGTTGTCACTCTTTTTAGTGTTGCCATTTGTCTATAGCATAATAATAGAAGAGTAAAAATGTTTTTCCTGCCTGTATACATCTTCAGAGGCTTTTGCAACTACTGTTATTTTTTTCCTCTGGCATAAAAGATCTTAACTGAGCCTTGGTCTTGCAGGTACTTGGAAGTAGCTGTTAAGCAGCATGACTACCCTTGTGTCAAGGAAAGGTACCATCAGGTTTATCTAAAAGTTATTTTTGAAAACTATCTGTCTGGTTCTTGTCTCTTCTCTTACTTTACTTCTGGTAGACAAGTCTTTGCAATATATACATATACGCACTAGAATCTTGTACAAATTTTTCCTTCCTTTTCCAACATAATATTTCTCAGTCAGTTGCAGCTTGAGTTGAGAAGGTTAGCTCAGGATGAACTAGGTTTGGACTGACACTGTGACTGGGGACTGTTCTTGGAGGAAAGTTATGGTGGTGGGGTTGGAGCTTCTCCAAGAAACACCAGAACACATCTGCTTTGACTCTTGACCTAACATGGAGACAGAGTTATGCTCCAAGACTGAAAGGCACTTGAGGAGTCCAGTGGCAGTGTGGGGCTGGGTGATGGGTGGTGGCATGGTGGGGGGGCTGTGGTTCTGGGGAGGAGGCACGGACGCTCTTTCAGGTGCTGATCAGGAGGGAGCATGAAGGCCATGGCTGATGCTGGATGTTCCTAGCCCCATGGCAGTGTCCCCAGCAGGCACTCCCTCTGTCCTGGTGTGCTTCTCCTCCCTTGGTGCAGGCAACACACCAAGCATTCATTTACCATTTCCTATGCTCCCAGTCATGTGTGCCTTTCAAATTGGCTTGGAGCAAGAGCTTCTTCTGTGACCTGCTTCAACAGCCCAAGCATACTTCATGATATTGACTGCCTAGTTCTCCAGGTCCTTTAACAAAAAAACTACTGTGATCCTGTTTGAAAGTGTGTTTTTGTTGTGCTGGACAGAATCTTATACTTCAATATAGTTAGGACTCTTATTCTTTCTTCAAGTTTTGTTGTTGAGTTGGTTGGTTGGGTTTTTTCCCCTCCTCAGGTGAGAATTACCAGAGACAGGTCATCCTTGAACTGTCCCCATTTATTTCCACTGCAGCTCACTGATAGGGCACTAGTATTGTGTGTACAGTGTCATCCCTGGTTACCTAACACTGTGTCAGTTAAAGGTTGCACTGGGTGCTTTTCACGTGGGCGAGTGTGATATAAGCCAGGTAAAAACGTGCCCTTCTGGTGTGTCTCACATTGATGGCAGAGATGGAAAGTTGAAAGAGGTGGTGGGTGTGCAACGTGCCCTCTTTGTGACAAGTTTGCTTGTGGTGGCAGTAATTCCAGAGCGCGATGGGCAACGGCAAACAAACACGATGCCGAAAGACAGGGTGAAATGATTGGATTTGCTTGGTAGGAAGAGTTAAGCACTCGCTATGTTGCAAGTAAGAGTGTTCACCCCCGTGGGCTTTTTGTGGTGTACAGTAATATCAGCTGGCCTGGTCTTGATTTACTGACAACTTTCCTCAAGCACCGAAAATGTGAAGGAGCGTTTGCGTTCCCATCATCCGAGGGGCAGTTAACAGACACATCATTGAGGGCTGTATAAGGTATTGCCAATACTGCAGCACAATCTAGAGCTATTTTGACTGGCATTAAGATAGCAGTTGGGCATCCTGAAGAAGTTGCAGTGGATAAAAGGAAGAGTGTGATGATCGAGAAATCTTAATTCTATAGGACAGAGATGGTTAGGGGTTTAATTACTGCAGGCTTCTCACAGTACCCTCACTAAGAGGGCAGTATCTACAAGTAGAGGTACTCAAGGAGCTAATACCCAGCACCATCTCTTAAGCTGGCCAGTTCCAGAAATGTGAATATTTTCAAAGGGCAGAAGTAAGCTCTTACACTGCAACCATTTCACAGTATTCCTCTTAACAACCTAGTTGGATATTACACTCATGATCTGTAGCTTTTTTTCTTTACTCGTCTATTTGGATTCAGGGAGGGGGGTGGTTCTGTGTAAGATGAACACGATACTTTGTAAAATTATAGAATAGTAGAGATTGGAAGGGACCTCTGGAGATCATCGAGTCCAACCCCCCTGCCAGAGCAGGGTCACCCAGGGCAGCCCAC
>WUAM01000245.1:501364-518666 GCA_024336885.1 Actenoides hombroni | reverse complement strand
GTCCAACCCCCCTGCCAGAGCAGGGTCACCCAGGGCAGCCCACACAGGAACAGATCCAGGTGGGGCTTGAAAGTCTCTAGAGAAGGAGACTCCACAACCTCTCTGGGCAGCCTGGTCCAGGCTCTGTCACTCCTGCTGTAAAAAGTTTTTCCTTATGTTGAGGTGGAACTTCCTGTGTTCCAGCATTAGGGAGGTGCCTTCCCCTTGGTTAGATCTACCCTGTGGCAAGTGGAGACCTGTCTAGATAAAGCTAATTAGAATGCAGGACCCATAGGAATGTGTCTGAGCCAGTACCTGAGTAGGTGTCCTGGTGGATTGGGGATTGCCAGGACTCACCCAAGGCCGTACTGAAAAGGAGACTGGTACTTTTGGTGCAAATCTAGCATCTAGTCTGGGAGTTGGATTAGTCACCCACTTGTTGAGAGTCTGGACATCTGCATCCTCCATAGCCAGAGAGGTTCAAACCTCACCATTTTATCTGGCAGAGACCACTATGGCCTGAAGCAAAGGTGGCATTTAAGGATTCTGAGGAGCAGTTGTGATTAAACGACACTTACCATTTCATAAAAAGAAGAAAATAAAATTCTGTACGCTCAAAGTATGTTTCACCAGTTCCCTAATCCAATCATCAGTTTTCATTACCCTGACTGTTAAAGTCTTCTGTAACTTGGAGGAGATTTGGGAGGTAAAGCAGGATGAGCCATCCTTTCGGCCCTTAGTTCTCAAAGAAAACTCTTGAGGCAAAGCCAGAAATGTTTTCCTGTTGGATGCCTTTCCTCACCTCTGTTTGGAAGCGGGATGTTGTTGAGTTGCATTTCAGGAAAATACCAGCTTCTTGTTGTGAGGTCTTTATTCTGGAGGTTGCACTATAATTTTAGTATAATTTTTCCAGTATTACTCTGTGCTGGTAGCTTTAATGTAGTACTTTTTTAATGTGTCCAAATTTTCTTTTCTCCAGTACAGAAGTTGTTTTAGTTATTGTCTTGTTAACACCCTTCCTTTCAATGCCAAATGTATGTAGTTCTTGACCGTGAGTTCCAAAATTGGCTATTTTTTTTTTTCCCTACAAAAATAAGATGAAAAAGTCAGTTTGGAATGAGTGAATCACACTATTCTGTTGTAAGAGGATATGTTTTTATTTGTTAGGAATTACTCTTACATGCATTTGCTGGATTTATTACCCAATAGTTACTTGGGAAACCAGTGTCTGTAATGAGCAGAACACATTGAGATTCATAAAGAGTGGTCCAAAAAGACGTTGATTCTTTTCCAATTTGAGGTCTTGCAATAATTTAGTCTCTTGTCTGTATCATCTTCCTTCCAGTATCACTACAGGATATTTATTAGACATGGCCATTATCATATTCTAATGGAGCATTCATAATCCAGCAGTGCTTTGAAAGTGGAGGAAATTAAATTTAAGGTGATCTTTAAGGAGTCTTCTGTCCTCTTACTCATTATTTCAGAAGAAAAAGGCTTCTGAATTATGTGGAGTTTAAAAACATGGAACGTAAAGTAATAGAAATCTTGCTGGGGGTAGAAACTACTTGTTCTTTTGTGTTTGAGGGTTTAACAGATTTGCTGTATAGGAGATTTTATTATTTTTGAAGCAGTGTGTTACATGAAAAAACTGTTCCTGTAGTTTAAGTCAAGTCAGGATCAAAGAAGGTTTTTTTGATTGATTTATTTATGCTATGTAATTAACTGGCAATCACTGAATTATAGTTTGGGGCTCAATTTTAGCAATACTTACATACAGATAACCACTGACAGAAGGGTAATATGCAACTACAGATTTCCAGCCCCCTTCTATAACTGATCCCAGCATGTGCCCTAGGGCACACAAAGACTTATGTGGACACACACTTGCCTCTCTCAGGCATGGGGTGTGCGGACTCCCCTCCTCGGGGTGTGCAGGACCCCCTGCCCACCCTCCCCTGCTGTGGGAGACACGAGTGCCCCCAGCCCCAGGTTATTCTGGAGCCCCACCACCTTCAGCCACCCCCGGGAGGGGACCCTGTGCCTCCAAGGTGCACGTTCCAGGAGTGCCCCCATGGGTAGCTGGAGGTGGCTGTTGGGGCACCCATAAGCTGGGGAGGTGGCACTGCCAAGCTCTGGCAGAGCCCCCAGTGCCAGGGGGTCATGTCAGACAGGGTCACACCAGCCCCGACAGCTGCTGCTTTCACTGCAGGGTCTCTCCCCATGTTACAAGTGTCTATGCATTATTCAGACTTCTTTTCACGATGGTTCCTTCTGTTTAGAAATATCATGGTAATTTCCTGGTTACTGCTTAATCCAGCTGATGGACTCCTTCCTCTTTCATGGCATCACTTAGGGTAAATATCTCCCTGACAGTTTGGAGCACTCTGTTTGCACTCACATCTTTATCTCAGCAGGCATTGTCATCTAGGCTGTTTGCCTAGGGTGGGCTGTGCAAGCATCCCTACCTTGGTGTCATAGTAAAAGATGGAATTGGTCTGGAAGAATTTCACAGGTCAGTGAAGTGTCACCTTTTTTTTTGTCTCCAGGTGCTGAAGAAGATGAGGACAGTGCAGTGATAACAACATCCAGGACACTTCCAAAGTTACCGACAACTAGTGATGCATCTAGGGCTGAGACAACCACGGTGAAAATGCAGACCAAGGTGCCTGCACAAACAAAGGTGCGTGGCCAAAGAGCAGCACCATTTCAAGTGGTTCATCCATTGATGGCTTGGCATTAACTTTGATTTGTATGGATTAAAAAGCTCCCACAAACTTTACTTAATGCTACTGCAGCATGTTAAATGAATGCAGAACTGTGTGGTTTTATTCCTACTAGAAAGTCTACATAGGGACTTCTGGATTTCACATGAAAGAAGAGAGAGATGCAAAAAAAGAATATCTCATGATGCACAAGACATTTTCTCATGATAACTCTGGGTCTGAGCTGTACGTTTTTTACATCTCTGAGTGATTAAAAAATTCTGCATTGTCTGGCTTGGCTGTAGTTTGAACATGTGTCAGGTTCCATTTACTATTTCAGTATTCCCTTCTACTACCATAGGTAATATTGTCTAAGTTACCCTCAAAGGCATTCTGAATATAACATATCTGCTGTGTTAATTTCAGAGTTGTTATTTCACTCACAGGCTGTTATTCTGATAAACACAGGCAATATTCTGCTCCCTAAATATTCTTTTGGGGGTTTTAAACTCGTGGATAGTGGTTTTCATTCTGACATGGTTGATGACAAATAGACCCAGTTACAACGTCTAGCACAGCTTTCTGTAGTCAAAAAGCTTCCTGTGTTGTGTTAGTCTGTATTGTAGAGTATGAGTGTGGGGCCACAGCTTTGTGGGTGCCAGTGACTGTGCCAGTTTGTAGCATGCCCCGTCCGTAAGCAATGCTCTGTTTTCCTTTCTGTGCCACAGTCACCTGAAGAAATTGATAAAGAAGAAAGGGCCGAGACGGATGCCAAGAGTGATGAGCCAGGGGATGACAACGATGTATTCACTGAGAAGCATTCAGAAAACCTCTTCCAGAGAACAGAAGTTCTGGCAGGTGAGGCGGTGTTTGCCAAGGTCTATCTCACCAGAAATAGCACAGAAAACAGAGGGGATCCATCTCAAATAAGGCAAACTCACCAGCTGGCTTTTCTTGGTAGAATATTAAACTTGTTCATAGCCAGTGGTTGATTTGATGAGAATGAGACAGGCAGCTCCTGGAGTCATTTAGTAGCAAAGTCTGTTGCGAATTGATTTGACACCATTGAACGCTGCCTGCTGAATATCTGAAGCTTCCACAGCTCAGAAAGGGAGTTGACATTTGAATTGATACTCGAGGTGCAGAGATGTAGTTCTCCCCTCCACTCCCACAAGCCCATTGGTCTGTCTGGTGCAGATGGACACTGGGAGGAGCTCATGGCAGAGGTGGTTGGATGCATGATCACCATCCTTAGGATGCAGAAAGCCTATTCCCCGTGCATAACTCCGGGATACACAGGCTGGCCACCATAGTTTTTCATTACCTGGGGGGGGGATTTGGCATAAGAACAGTTTTTACAGGTGTCCCCCATATCCTCAGAGCGGGTGTTGGGGGCCATGAAAGTCACAAAGTTTTGGACCACATCTTCCTAGGAGCATCAAAATATGAACTAGCCTTAATATCCACAGCAGTGGAAGCAGGCAGGTTCGCTCTGGAAGTCTAGTTGGAGTTGATACTCTCTATACTCTTGCAAGTGCATGAAGAATGTAATACCTCTGTTCCTACAGCTCCATGAAAAGTTCTTTCCTATGACTCATCAATATGAAATTCATTTCAGTCTAGAATCAGAGCAAAAACTGATGGAGAAAAGGGAAAACCCATTTTTTGGCTAGCGTAACAAAATAGTTACTTTTAAGGCTGAAAATGTTAACCGTCAAAAAAGGAATTTGAAAGAAACTTCCATGTTACTGTTATAAATGATGGCACCTTGATGCTCTAGCACTATATGAGGTGCTCTTAATTGAGGTTTGGGAAAACTTGTAATAACTTTTTGAGAACTGTGAGGCGTGGGACGGCTGCCTTGTTGGGTGGAATGTCTTTTTTTAAACGATTGCCTTCATAACCACAAACCAGGCTTTCTGAGAACGTACTGCGTAGTGGGAGCCCTGTTCTGCCATTTGCCAGAAGAATGGCAAACTCGTTGTGCGAGTTGAAAAAGGAACGTGGTGGTAAACTTGTGGGTTTTTTCTGGCATATTGTGAATCTCTTGTTTCTTTGATTGCAGCTGTTATTGCTGGCGGAGTTATCGGGTTCCTTTTCGCAATCTTCCTTATCCTCCTGCTGGTATATCGCATGAGAAAGAAGGATGAAGGCAGTTACGACCTTGGGGAACGTAAACCATCCTGTGCTGCCTATCAAAAGGCACCTACTAAGGAATTTTATGCATAAAATTCCTATTTAGTGTCTCTATTTATGAGATCACTGAACTTTTTTAAATAAAGCTTTTGAATAGAATAATGAAAATTTTTTTTTCCTTTTTTTTTTTTCCTTTTTTTTTTTTTTTCCATTAAAGAGCCATTATGGCACCTTTATGATAAAATCCCATTGTATTTAAAACTTTTCATGTATTCCTTTAAAAAATGTAAAATTAAAATTTAACATTTGCAGTGTTCTGTGAATAACAGTGGCAAAGCATTATTTTATAAAACCATTGATGTTCACCGAATCGTTTTTAAAACTTTATGCGTAAATATAAAATGATGAAAATTATTGTTTTATCCTATGGTTTAATGAAAGTTGTTTTAATTTTTGTCGGCATGTCTCAGATTGATCTTACGAGTTAGTTTTTATTTCATTAATTTATCTGTTTCCAAAAAAAAAAAAATGCCTTTTTGTAGTCGTCATGGTGCAATTTGTCTTCAGATAATTCAGATAACGGTAACTTTTAGTGTAAATGTGATTTTTCAGCTCTGTAAAACTTTAACCTCCACTTTGTATAAATTTAAGTGTCAGAATATCAATTTTACACTTTGCATTGTTTCTCAGCGTACCTGTAGCTTCAGTGAGATTTGTAACAGCCAATTAACGTGTAAAATTGGATTATTACTACAAACTGTATAGTCATATTCTTACTAAGCAAATCTCCTGTAAGGAAGATTTGGAGTAAGCTACTGACAAACCTAAGCAAACCCAAAGACTCTTAACAGTATTTTGAGAAGTTGCTGCAGATTTCTACGGCCACTGTATTTGTTAATTATTTGCAATTTGAAGGTACAAGTAGGAGTTTCAATTTTTGTTCTTTACAAATGCATTTAAGTTGTAAACGTCTTTTAAAGCCTTTGAAGTGCCTATGATTATATGTAACTCGTCGCAGACTGGTGTTAATAAGTATATAACAGTAAAAGACAATGTTGGTATTTTATAAGCACAGACAATTCTAATGGTAACTTTTGTAGTCTTACATGGATAGACGTAATTGTAATTTGGGAACATAAAACACTACTGAATAAATCATGTGGCCTAATACTGAGAATTCCATTGTGATATGCTTTTGTACGCTTTTCATTTTATGTCTGCTTGCTTCTGTTTCGATGTCACGGAGTACATCCAGTAGACCTGAAAAATCCTGACCAAAACCAAACAAAAAAAGGCTGTCGATCAGGCTGATCCTCGGACCAGATTTATCGCTGAAGTGGCGGAGAAAAGCGGGACCATTTAAGTCTTGCAGCTGGTGTATGAGTTATGAGTCATTTGACCTTCACATTATATTTAATGGCAGTACTGCCTCAGACCTGTTCTTCCTGCAAAGGTTGTTTTCCGTACTGTAAAATTCCAAGGAGTACCCAGTTTCATTGATTGTGTGTATCGGGGTTTGATTTGTTGTTCTGGTTTGTTTTTTCCCTGGCCTTTTGGAGAATTTTGGTTTATTCTGCTCGGACTCCAGCAGAAGAGTTGAGACGAGTGGAGTATCTTCATAAGAGAAGAAAGAAATATTCCAAGTAGAAGTGAAAAGGCTCTGTTGCTTAGACCACAGACAGGTGTTGGATAGAGGGGCGCGTGGAGAAGATGATAGTCTGCCTCCTTATATTATGCTTTGTAACAGACAAATGGCTTTGTCTTCTGCTCTGTTAACCTCCTCATTTTTTATTTTTGAGGTTTCCAAACTAGAGGTGTTCAGGACATGAAGCTGAACTGCTTCTTGGAAATGGCAATGGATTGTAAATAAGATCTGGGAGCTCTTCAGATGAGTTGTGTGACTTGTATTTGTTGCTGTCCCAAGTTCAGTGGTCATTTAGGAACAAACAAATGCTATCCTGTGCTAAAATATTTAATATATTGCTTTTTAAATTACTTATACTTACTGGCAAGTTTTTCAAAGCCATACAAGTTCAACAAGTAAAAACAGGGTAAGAATTTAACAGGTATATCTTATTGTGCAATATTTAGTGAAATTCAATTAGTAAAATAACTGCTTGAAATAACTGTGCCAAGAAAAGAAAATTTCTGGCAAATGCTGTGCCACTGCTGTAAAATAAAGCATTTGTTCAAGTGCCAAAATAAAGTCTACCATGCCTAAACTAATACTTTATTTGTATAGTCTGACATCCAGTTTTTTGAAACCCACTTTGCTTAAAGCAGTAGATCTGAATTTTCTTTAAGGGTACGACAACTCTTGCTGTAAGTATAGCTATAAATGATAAACATCAGGTAAATCATCTCCTCTTTCTTCATATGTAAATGGATATTAAGAAGATGGGGTTTTTATATATGTTACTCTTCTTCTATACCTAGTATACAGGACACTTTATCCAACATATAGACATCTGTTATAATTATGCTGTTATGCTTCTCTGGTTCCTCCTGCATCTGCTTACGAGGAAAAAGTAACAGTGAAGTTTCAGCTCTGTTTCACCACTTGCCTTTCCCCCTCCCCTCCCCGTACACATCCAGTATTTGTGCTGTTACATGCAGAAGAGCTTTAATGCTTCAACGATGTGCACACAGGCTTAAAGCATCACAGTCCTCCACCCCCCTCTAACAAAAACCTGGAAGTTCTGTGAAGTGCAGTAGGTGCGATAGTAACATATATCATCTCTCCATCTCTTTGTCTTTCTAATTTCAGGGCCAAACCATACTGTTAGGGGAAAAATTCTAACAGGTCTATCATCTTGATTATAAACATTAGTTTTCATCGGTCTGAAAACCAGGCTGATGCAGACACCCGGCTTCCAGCAACGCTGTTAAGAAGAAACAGGCAGCTGAATGTGTGTCTCTTACACTGAGGCTTCCTAGCACAAGTTGGTCTTCGGTTTTGATTCCCTTTTGTTCTCCCCTTCCCGGATGTGTTTCTAGCAATACTCTGGCTACTGGTGGATGTTGCTGGGCAGCTGGGAGTGCGAGTGCCAGTGCCAGGCTGTGGATGCTGTGCCGCCTGCCTGCAGCTACTGTCGGCAGCTGGACCTCGGGGATGGCCTTCCCGACAGACCCTTGGCTCTTCTCCCCTGGAGCCACTGTAGCAGCTCTGAAATTCCTTAGAAACCTGATACGGCTTCTCCTTGTGAGCGATAGACTCCAGTGTTTATCAGACTCCTGGTTTGCTTTTATTTACCCTGGGCTATAAATGGTTTCTTCCTCTTAGACTCTTTGCGAGTGAAGCCCAACGCAAGTCATGTAAAGCTTATGTTAGAAGAAGCCTCTCGCCTTTCCTTCGTTCGTGGCAATATAACTTCAGGAGTTCGTGGTTCCTCTGTTTGCCAGCTTTACAAGTGAATTGTAACTCATGTTTCCAGACTCCATTTTTCTTCACTTTGAGCATTGCGCTTCATTGAAAGGATAAATTAAAATCAGAATGTCCTCTTGTATCTCCTAACAAGAGAATAGCCTATGTGTAGTCCTCGGCTAGCTGCTGTTCTTTTCTTTTTTCCCCCTTGGAGCTGTGTGTTGAAATGATGGTGGAGTGCAGTCTAAAATGACAGCTGCTATTTTTGAGCAGTATCTAGAATACAGGAAACTTCTGTAAGGAATGAAGTTTGCAGATAAACATTAGGCAAAAGACTGTTGGTATGAGGGAGGTGATGGTAGTGTGCTGAATATTATATACTTTGTTCAAGTAAGCAAACTAGAAAAGGAATGAGGGGGGAAGATCTCTAAGGAAACTTGTTCTTACAGATGGAAAATATACAGCAATTTTTTTTTTAAAACTTTCAATCAGTTATATTTGTTACTTAGCATTTTCTTAATCAGGCTGGCATAATTTCCTTTAAGGAATTTGCAATATTGTTGTCCATGTTTAATGACCTTTAATATAACTTTTGTTACATTTAAGTTCTTGCCTGTCTATCACAGGGCCCTGAACCTTGGTGTGAAAACTTGGATGTTGTGAACTTTTAAAGCGTTGCCTTTCCAAAACTTTCTTCTGGCTGAGGAAGCGTGACTTTGCTGTACAGTTTGTCTGAGAAAAGCTGTAACAACTATCCCCCTCCCTGACATGCCTTTTGGTCCTGGGATGGTTTGTGGCTGGATCAGAAGAGAAGTTTTGCTAAGGAACTGGCGCAGGAGAGGGGGATGCTGACATGTGCATCTCATTTCCTCCTGACTCTTGGCCTGACCAGGCACTGGGTTCAGCTGCGTGGGTGGGACTGGGGAAGTTGTAACCCAACCCTGCCAGTGGAAAAGATGCTTTGCTGAGATTTCTTCCCCTATGAAGTAAAGTAAGTTGTCTATTTTTTGCTTTGAAAACAAACAAACGATAAAACTTAAGCTCGGTAGATCTAGAAATGGAAATACGGGCTCCTGCCCTGCCCCCTGTGCATCGGATGTGCAGAGTAGCTGCTTGCGTGGGTGGAAATCTGAAAATCCCTCTGTGTGTTTGCAGTATTTGAGCTCAGTTTCTAGCAGGGATGGGGTAGGCTGAGGGGACAGGGCCCATGTAGAACTACAGACGTGAGTTTGGGATGATTGGAAACAAGACAGGAAGAGAAACTGTCCTGGCAGCCCATGTTTTCCACTGGAAATAAGAAGGCTTTTTTTTGCCATCACACTGAATTTGCTCTTAACAGAAAGAGTCTGTAGGCAGGAGAGTGGGCAGGTGTTGGTGTCACACCCCAAGAGATGCTCTTAGTTGCACTCAGCTTCCCAGTATCTCAGAGATCCGGGCTGCCTGGTGCAGAAGTCGCCAGTCAGAGCTTCTGCTTGGCTGCTCACCCCTCGGATTTGCAGAGGAACTGGTACAGCAAAACAGGTGAAGGACCTGCTGGCTTTACCAAGCACACCTTCTGCTGCCCACACGAGGTGTTGGCAGGGTGGCAGGAGACAATGACCAGGGTGCTGCATTGCATTTGGAATGGTCTGGGTTGTCTTTTGTCCATGGGAGGTGGGAGGAAATGCATGAGATGTGCAGCTGGGGGGTTGCAGTTGAGATGTGCTGTTACGTATTGAACCAGCTTTCCTTTTCTGTGCTTGGGAGATACCAAGCTTTCACCACCCCTAACTCCTTTGTTATCAGATGTGTTTATGCTGTTACCTGCAGAGCTCTTGAGGTTTTTAATTCACATTGCAACTTAAAAACTCTGCTGTAGTTGAGCTGGGGTTGAGTGCTACTGTCTCTTATGGCGAAAGGTCAGTCAGATCCAAAGAATTCCTCCATCCTGGAAGTTCAGGCCTAGCCTGGAGTGAGAGGAAGTAGGAATGCTTGTGGAAAACTTCCAGAAAAAGTATTTCAAAACCTGTAATAGTTTGTTGAAAATAAACAGAGCTCAGTTTCTCTGTAGGGGGTGACTTGAATTCATTTAGATTTCTTCTGGGGCATTATGCAGTTTTTTTTTTCCCATGGATCTTTTGTTGATTTGTTGAATGCGGAGGAAGCTTCTGAATTTTTTCTATTTTAATCCAAGCGCTGACGTATAAGGAACAAAAATTCCACCAGTCAAGCTACTTGAAACTTAGTGGTGGGAAACTAAGCTCAGTGGAGGAAGAAGTTCTGTGTCCTAGTTACCCACCCACCTTGTATGGCCATATGTAGTCTTAGAGTCTAAACAAAGTTTGGTGCCCATTTTCCTGAGCTCCTGTGGTGGAACAGGATCTTTTCTCTAAACACTGCAGCTCCCCCGAGGATACTAAGGAGAAATGGGAACAGACTTACTTTTTGATGGTTTTGTGTCATAACCCATAATACTAGTGCTCATCTCCTTCCTACTCCCCTTTCCAAATATAGCAGCAGAGGAGAAGTCAACAGCCATTGCACTAAACAGGACTGAAAGAATGTAAAACAGCCCAAAGTTCAGTTTTCATCATTCATCTCTGTAATTTTCGTTACTGCAGAGCTAACAGAAGAGTCTCTTGTGAAAGGAATCGAAGCAGAGCGTGTGCTTCCTTCTGGACCAGCCCACAGTGCCAGCTGAGTTAACGCTGAAAAACCCTCTTCTTGGGAAGGAACAACTCCTGAGGCCAAGCCTCAGATGGCTGAGGGCACAGCTTTCGTCCTCCTCAGACCAAAAAGGGTGAATGAAGGACCCTGCCTCGACCTGGTGCCTCGCTGCCAGGCTAGGGGCTGTGCCACCTTCATGCTGGTGAGGCAAGGCTTCAGGAACAGCTCTGGGAAATCTTAATTATCTGAGCTCCATCTCATAGGAAAAGATTCCCTGAGAATCACAGTCAGCTTAAATTTTTGACTGTAATCAAAGCAGCATCAAGAAACCTTTTTTAAAATCATCAGATTTCACCTCCTTTTGCACATGCTTAGATATTTTCATACAGAAAATGGGTTTTCATGGGCTGGTAAGCAAGATGACTTGTTAATTTGTAATTTAACTTTACAGTAAATTTTCTACTTGTTTTTGCTCTGCAGGAGCACACACTATTTACATATTTATGCCATTACAAAGCTCAACTTCCATTTTTATATTCTAGTTTTTACATGCTGTGATGTTAAAAATGGTAAATAAATACTTATTTACCAGTTGATTCAGTTCATAGCTTTTGTTTCAATTTGCTTTTCAATGGAAATTGAGATATTATTAAGAATGCATAGAATTAGCACTTCTTATGAAGTAAAATATATTTAGCAAATAAGAACAAAGATTAACAGAAACATTTTGACTTCAAAGCATATGTAATTATTGGAAGTAACGTATTTATTAGGCAAAAGCATTTTTATTAGTTGTTGAATTGAGTAATTCCAATCACAATGCCTGCTAAGACTTTAAAACCAGTAGGTCTCAACCTTTCTTCACTCTTTTCTCATAAGTTGGAAGAGTACAAGCTTTCTTGCTTTTCCAGCTTCTAAGTGGTTTTATTTAAAAAAAAAAAAAAAAAAAAAAGGCATGAAAATAAAAAGAGGAGAATTTTATACCTACAGAAGAGCTGTCAAGAGTCTGAAGTTTTCTTTTATCATTTCAAAAACTGGTTACAGGTCCTCAGCCATCTGACTTCTCCCAATTCATGGTTTGATTTTCGTAAGAGCTCTGGCAGTAGAAATCATAATTTTTTCTCTGCCAGTCTGTGCTTTTTATAACATACATTCAACCACTAAAAGCTAAGTGGAATTTTGCTTCAGCCTTTCCTGATGGGACTTCTAATCCAGATTCTGAAACTCATAGGCTTGTTGAGCTCTGGCTCTTCTAGATGCTAAGAAATACTGCTCCTATCCTTACATAAGCAATATATTCTTTTACACAGGTTCTTAGTGTGCCAGCTTTTCACTTTTCAGCATGCATATTACAGCTCTCAAACGGTGATCAGACAGACTTTGCAAATTTGAGTAAGAATCATGCTGCCTTCTAAATATATGCTGTAGAGGATCAAAAGAGGACTCCGAAACTTTATAGTTAGTTTTTATATTAACACATTAACTCTCTTGCAGAATCACATTTCTTTTTAAAGTTTAAATGCTATATTATCTCTGCTTGAGTTGAGCAGCCTGTTCAGTGTCTTGTAGTCAAATCTAGAATGAGATATTAGTGAAGCTGGGTCTCAAGCGTGCACTGAGTAGGGAGTTGTGTCTGTTTGCATTCAAAACCCATCACAAAATAAAACAACTCTCACTTTTTGACCTGCTCAGATGGTAACAAGCTTATTTTGGCACCCGGTTTCTGTCCATCTGTCTAGTATCTGCCACTTCAAGAACGTTCCCCTTTCCAGTACGACGGCTGGCTGAAGTATTGTTAGCCAGAGAAGTCACACTCCTGCTCAGCCTCCCATCTGCTTCTGTTAGCTGGGTATTTTATTTGCTCATCTTGTATGAAGACAGTTTATAATGCTTTCAACCCAGTTCAACCCAGCCCAAGCTCTACTCAGGGCGTAATTGTGTTTTCATGCAGGGCAGTGGGGTTGCCCTGGATGTCTTTTGAACTTGGAACTCACTGTTACAATAGATGCAGTATGAAAAAAAGGACTGTTCTGGTACATGGCAGGGGAGAAGTTTCCCTTCAAGTCCAGATATCCAGAAATAGATGTACCATATCTACATCTTTTTAAAGTATCTATGGATTTGAACTTGTTTGGGACAAATATGTGTTGAATAAGTTGAACCTGGATTTTATCCTCACAAAAATATTAACAGCTACCTAGCTGTAGTGGAGAAACTTGCTGAGAACTATTAGTAATTTGATTCCTTCATCATAAGGGAAGTTATTTACAGCATTATTTAATGTATTTTAATGCAAATGTGTGTTAACCAATGTTAGGCACCCAAATGCCTTTGCTTTGTAAACACAGGAGTGGTAGAAGACTGATGTATGTTGCTGGACTCATTTCTACCTGAAGACTGGCAATCCATAGCGATGCAGAGAGGCCTTTTTGCGCCTCTGGTTTTACATCAGGTGTCCATGTTCTGCTCTCTATCCATGCCAGCACTTTCCACTATGGCATGGCAAAGCCCAAATTTATACTAATCTGCGGGAGAAATTACACTGCCGGGCTATGCTTTACGAGCAAGTTTTGCTGACAGAACGTTTGTGGGCTTATGAGTTGCTGATATGTGTATGTCCCTGCAGCATATGTGTTCATCACTGCTTTTTTGAGGTGCTGCATGCCCTCACTGCAAGAGACTGTAACAGCTGAAGGGCTGCTACACACGAGGTAAGGACCCAAGGCTTGCACCTGCCAACATCACTGTGTTCTTGGAGCATGTATGCAGTGGCATTTTGCTAGTAGCTATACGTTAGCTTGTGTTGCTCAGAGAGGAGATTGCACTTTGGCAGGGGAGGCTGAATTTTATTAGCTTACATCAACTAAGTCTGAAAATGCATAGAAATTTTGGGAAGATGAATGCCAGCTTCTTAACCCTGTATGGCGTTGGCCTGGCCCCGGCTAAGATGTATCTCAGGCAAACACACTCCACCAACCTCGGCTGGCAGATGTTCTGTTCTCAGCTGATGCCGCTCTTGATAGCTGAAAAAAATCAAGTCTGACCCAGTAGCAGAAAAGCTAGCACAACTGTGTAGAAGAATACAGGCCATGAGGCACTCACTGGTTTTCTTTCACAATGTCCCTTCCTTTTCCCCATTCCATACACTGCTAGGACATATTTATTTGCTGCCAGGCTGTATAAATGGAAAGACATACAAGTCAGGGTCAAGCCTGGACACTTCCTCCTAGGAAGAACTGAAAAACAGTGCTTCTTGGAAACTGAGGAATATGTCTTTTCAGCTCCTTTAACTGAAAAAGAAGAGGAAATAAAAGCTGAATTTTGCATCAATTAGCAGTCCATATTTACCTGCCTATGGTGCAAAGCAACAAAGAAAAGCTTTAAATGAAGAAAACACCTTCTGGTGGTACAGAAATACAATGTGGACCTAGAGGAGAGTTTTGAGAGATTGAGAAAAAGGATAGAAAATGTTTTGGTAAAGTAAATATATGTCATAAAATGAAAACTGAGACCATGCTTCTACACAAGGGTAGCTGGTACATTGCTAATTCCTTCAGGCTGGTACAGTGTGCTCCCACTTCAAACACCTTTTGTGTTTGGACCTGTGCTGGCAGCTTCTCAAAAGAATCTTGTACTTTCTTCCCTCCCCCTTCCCATGTTGCATAATAATTATTATGTGAATATGCTTGTGATTTCTTCATATTATTTTAATACAGTCACATTTTAGAGACTTCAATAAAGTTCAGAGCTCCACCAAAGCTGTCCTTGCTCCAAAAACCATGTAGCCTAAATGGACTGGAAAAACAAACCACAGCAAAATAGCATCATCCATCAACCCCATTCCATGCAGGGAGAGGTGTGGTACCAAGTGACTGTCCTGGATCTGTTCAGGCAGTAATCCTGTGTCTAACAGCACACTGCACCATTTGCTTGGTGTACAGTATAATAGAAGCTGAAAAAAAGATACAGCAGCAATAAGTTTCACCTGTCCTCCCATTAGATTTCAACGCCCTTTCCAGGAGTTAGATACCAGCTCATTTTCTGAAGCACTAAGTTACAACCAGGTAATTCTGCTTATTTTTGACATTCATATATATCCAATCCCTTTCTTGAATATTACATTCTTGACTCTGACACTGTCCCTACCAGTGTAACCACAGCAATCTTGTAAAGATTCATCCACACAAGGACCTTCAAGCACTCAAATAGTCGCAATGAGTTCAGAAGTACACAAGATGGATCACAGAGTGGTTTCTGGATGGGGTGTAGGGACTGGGGTTTTGCCCCTCATAGTAGTTTATAAAGTCTGGGAAACAAAGCACAGGTCCCCTCAGGTCCCGCCTCTCCCTGATTTCCAATTACAATCCCAAGGAGGGAAGAACAGCAATCCGAAAGTCCTGAAGCTGCCAACAAAAGGAAAACAAAACTATGCATTTAGTGAATAATAGGTGTGATGGAAATTCCTTTTCCAAGGCTAAGTGGGTGGTGATGTGTTTCAAACCCACAGATTTGTGCATGTTGTTGGCTGAAGAAGGTTGGAGGGTGGAGCTCTAGGTTTTATTGTTGCGTATCTTATCGCTTCTCAGGCAAGGACAACAGAAGACATGAGCAGTGTGCTCTTTCACCTCTGACCAGGGATTAATGACAGCCATGCCACGATTTCTTCATCCTATGACATGGGAAAAAAAGATCGTTTATTATCACTGACCTTCTGACTCCTTGGACATGTAATGATTAGCAAAGGAAGCTGATTCAGTAAAAAAAAATGGAAAATCAGTTTGTGGAAGCGATTTAATTGTAAAGGGAGCAAATTAAGATAGAAGGAATCAGCCAAAGTCCTAAATTCAAATACTGCAAGTACAGTTTTACATGTTCATACAGATCTGTCCTGTTCTATCTCTCATTGGAAGCAAACCAGAAAGCTGTACACTGGTCATTAAGTTCAAGATGTTGTGGGTGCAACAGCCAACCTTTGAGGATGGATTATTTTCTTGCATGACTTACAGTGATGCTATTTAATCACTGTATAAGATCTTCTGCAGATACTGTCCCAGTTGGACACTTAGGGCACGATAGGTAAAGAATACAGAGAACGCCCAGGCAAGTGGTAGACAGGCTAACAGCCATTTGCTTGTGTAACATTTTTAGTTAAAACAGTTACTACGTTATTCTCAATGGAACAGAACTCTCAAGGACTACAGCACTTTGCGAGAAGCATATTGTTGCATCCCACTGGCATGCTGCCTGATCTGTGTAGCAGATTACAGAGCTCCAGCTGCAAAAACACACCATCCAGATTGTGCCCTGAAAAATACAAGTGAAAAAATACAAGTGAAAAAATACAAGTCACCTCAAACAAATGAGCAGAGGAGTCAGGTTGGCAGGGACAGCCACTATCTTAAAACTCACGTGTTTCAAGTCTTTCCTCGAGGTACACACCTAGGAAGCTCATTAACATTACAGTCTTCACTTAGGCAGAAAGTTCATGGGTATGGAAATACTTTGCTGGATATTAGAAGTTCTTCACTGTCTTCCTGCTACAGCAGCTTTTTGGAGATAACACCAAGGGCTTTGATCCTAAAAACCACTTACCTGTAAGCACCTAGATAGCCCCATTGACTTAAACAGAACCAATCCAGAGCTTCAATTCCCGTGTTTGCAGATCGAGACCCACATCTGTGTTCTCGGATCTTATCTACAGGCGAAACCGCGCTCATTTACCTGAGCGCTTTGACAAACACACCTTTATTGAAATGAGCGCAAGGTTACCTGTGAGGGAGGCTGCCAGCCCTGCGAGGGGCGGTGGCCCTGCCTTGGTTCCCAGCGGTGTGAAAGCAGCTGGAACCCATCAAGGAGCCCGGGAAGGCCGCGGCGACCGCGCAGGCGGCAGCGGGGAAGCCTCTTGCTTTCTCTGCTTGCCGAGCCCTTCGGCCCCGCGAACGCGCTCCCTCCGCAAACCCAGCCCCGCGTGGGTTGGACCTGCAAGGCCCGACCCGCCGGCAAGGAGGGGAACGCCCGGGCCCTGAGGCGCCTTCCGCTCGGCACCCGGGCAGCCCCAGGGCGAGCGGCAGCGGGCGGCTGCCCGCCCCATTCCGAGCCCCGCGGCCGCGGCTCCTCCTCCCCCGCCCAGCTCTCCGCAACCGGCCGGGCGGAGCGAGGGCCGTGCTGGGGCCGCTCTGCACGGGGAAGGTGCGTGTTTGCTCTGCTACCGTCCTCATCCTCCTCCTCCTCGCAGGGCCCGGGCTGCCTGCCTTTCCTCCGGGCTGCAGCGCTCTGCTCGGGCTGCGCTTCCCGCGGAGGGACCCGGCTCCGGTCCGGTGCGGCTGGGAGCGAGGAGAGGCTCGTAGGCCGCCATCACCGGCGCCTCGGCGGGGCTCGGACCCCTCTCCCCCTCTTCCCGGGCCGTTGCTCAAAAAGCCCCGCGCGCGCGTGCTGGCGCCGCCCTCGCACCGGGGCACCCCGCACCAGGGCC
>WUAM01000245.1:479382-500544 GCA_024336885.1 Actenoides hombroni | reverse complement strand
TGTGTAAGAAAAGAGGCATTTTTATCTATGTATATACAATTTTTATATATGTGTATATACATATACATATTTTATAGAACTACTAAAATATATATGAGGGAGAGAAAAGTGAGATATAAAAAAGCATGTTAAGTTCTGCAAGCTGAATCAGATTTTACTAAGGAAACGTTAGGTACAGAGGAGCCTTTTGAATCTAATGGTCATGTCTGACATGTTACAAGTCTGCTCAGAACTACTGAAAAGAAAATTCAAAGCACAAGCGCTGGATTTCTTGTTGATTGCTTGTTTTTTTTTCCTTCAAATTGCAGAATTCTGGGGACCTGACTTTCCTAAGTGAGCACCCAAAGCACCTGCTCAGAGAGGGCCATACGCATGCAACAGCTGAAATCCTGATTTCTTGTTTTTGTAAGCCTTCATTTTCAAAGTTTTGTCTATCTGGTTTTCACTCTGTTCAAAATTAAATTAATTTTTAGTGTTTCTGGAGATAGTTCCACATCTGCTCACCCTTTTATATCAAAAGGCTGTTGTAATCTGTCGATGAAAGGGAAGCGTGTGGGTGTTTCTTCTCATAAAGCAATACTTGGTGTGACTGTAGAACAGATTCCCTGTGTGGGAATAAAAGAACTGCTTACATCTACATCTGTCTAGAATGTATCTATTTTAGCCTGAAAAATTTAGTAAGATTTAAGCTAGGGTGACAATAGTTGGCCTTGGTTTTGCTCTGGTTATTGTTCTGTGAAGATGAAAGCTGTTATTAGAAGTCTTTCTCATGCTTACCTACTATCACTTCTTAAAATCACCTTTCAGTCTTGCCTAGTGCTCCATCTGTTAGATTATTACTTCGAATAAATACTTCTTTCCCCAAAGAAACTGTACAAAGCCTAACGTATCCATGAGAGTTCTTCTGTCACTTGTTTCCTGGTAAATTTTGACTCATTTCTTCAGACACATCCACTCTATCTTGGATAGCAGGTATCTGTTGTGCCTTGCAAGCAGTTTTACTTCGATCTTTCAGATGAAATCTGTGCAGATAAACTTGGATCAGAGCCACTACAGCTTTAGAGATTGATACAAAGCCTTTGCCTTACCCAAGCTTGTTTCTTGGTGTTCAAAATACATATTTCTTTTGAACAGCAGAACAATAAGATACTAAATCAGATAAGAACAGATTGCAGATCTGAGCTGGGGAAGAATTACCTGGCATTGACTACTATTGGGAGACATCTGTCAGTAAAAGCTCATATAAATTCTTACCTGTGTTATAACATGGTTTTGCAAACGCCCGCGTGTCTTTAATGCCAAATTGGGAAACGAAGCCACTTACCCAGCCTCTCATTGTTGATCTAATTGCAGAAACTCATAATGCACATGGGACTCTTTTATCTATTCCTGCTCCAGCATACAGAACTTTACGGGTTTAAGATTGAAAACTTTGTCTTGTCATTTCTTCCTTCCATTCCAGTCGTGGGAGGATGAAGATGAAGGATGGCAGTACATCTAAAAGATAGCAGCTGCAGGGGTGAAATATTTTGCTTAAAGAAGTACTTTGTGCATAGAAACGTACAAAACGATTACAATCTTGAAGCTCTACAGTTCTTTCTGTTCTGTCTCGACAGGAAATATTATCTGTCAAAAACTGCATTGCAGTAATCTTTCACGTTTTGTTACCAAATGTCTGCAGTGATCTCAAAGCGGTGAAATAAACGCAAGTCCTTTTTTCAGCTGACCCCCAGTTGCTTACATTTGCACTGCAATGGCAATACTGAATCTTTGGTTCTGATTTCTAATTTCTTAAATGCCAATTACTTGATTGTCAGTATTTCTGACCAAATCTGGGCAGAATGCTCTGTTCTTCTTTGTTTTGGTTTTAAAATAGAAGAAAAAAAATTGCATGTCAGCTTGAGAGAAATGTTAACCTTGATAGACTGTAGGTTTAAAAAAAATGGTAATTTGGGTGCCTTGATCTTACAAGAGGCTTGATTTGTGGTTGTAAGGCAGAATAGACCAATGGTGGGGAGTTTGTTTGGTTTTTGTGGTGTTTTGTTTCTTTGTTTGGGTTTTTTTTGTTGTTGTTGTTTTGGCTTTTTGATTTATTTTGTTTGTTTATTGTAATGGAGAACATTCAGATATCCAGCTCATTTGGATTCCCCTCCCTGTCCTGGTATTAATAATAGTAATACTTTCTCAGAGTCTTTTAAATCTAATTAATATAGATCTATTTGATGCATTCCCTTCACAGTGGGTGAGAGAATGTGAAAATCCCTTTCCTGCTGTTGCTGCCAAAAGGGATTTGTTAAAAGTATCTAATGAACAGACATACAGATTAAAATGTATCTCTAAGAAGTTAGTTATGTGTTTCAGGAAAATGGTCCCTGAATTGCCCATTGCAATCAGAGATGTGGTAAAAAGTCCTGTGATCTTAAAACCTGACTTTAAAAGATATTACTGCTCTTCTAGAGGAGAAAAATTCTGGTCAAATTTATCTCAATTCTCTGTGATAAATTTTAAATCAATGATCTTTATGTTACAGCGAGAGGAGGTTAATCTCAGGTCACTTATCATGGACTTTTCTTACATCTCAGGAAATATAAACGACTAGGATTTTTACAAATTTGCCTGAGTGATCATCCTGTATTCAGGACAGCACTGAGAGTTTCCACCAGCTCAGGACTTGCCCAAACCTGTTTTGTGACCCCACAGATGTAGCATCTTGTGCAACTGAGAATTGTTGTCTACCTTGTGAAGCCCGTTTTGGTACTGATGTGAGAAAACATGTCTGGTTCTTAAGTATTTTGTGTGTTGTTTGGTGTTTTTCTGAAGTTGCAATTATGGTGTATGATCTTTTACTTAAATGTAGTGATAGCAGTGACAGTACATTTCCTGCTAGAACACTCTGTATGAAAGGGAATGAGATCGCTCTTCCTCCTTCCCTCTATTTTTTTCTAGCTTTCATCTGTTACATGTATATTGATATCCTGTGCCTTTAATTTTTGTTCTAGTTTCTTGGTTGTTTGTTGTTTTTTTCAGAGGAGGCACTTGACTACAAATTTACATAAGACAAGTGAGTCAAAAGTGATTTTGTGTTTCAGTAGCCTCACAAGAGGGGCTTATGTAATGTATGCATGTGGCAATAGACATTTGAGAAAGAAATGTGCTTTTTCAACGACTCAAAATGGAATCTGAGCCAATAGACAGTTCACTCTTTTATATAGGTAACTTTTAAAGACCAAAGCATAAATTTGATTTATCTGTAATGGTTTCCCCTTATACTCTCCACAGGTTTTGAGACTGGCATTTCTGATCTTGTTGATTTTTACTGTTCTGCATCACAGGGCTCACCTTCTAGTGCTCTCTCTGGTTGTTTTCTCCCATAAAGAACACGAGTGCTCTCCATGGCAGACTGTGAAGGCACTTCTTGGAGTTTTAGTTTAATGAAATTCTTTATTGCTTTGGAAGCAGAAAGAATTTTAAGTTACTAATTTCAGTGAGATTGATCATATACTGCAGTGGGCTAATAATATTTTCTTTTTTTGACAACTAGGTAAGGCAGAAAAGTACATTATCTGAGGTAATGTATTCAGTACTGCTGAAAAATGCACAGAGCAGACAATTTCTATGTTAGTGATGCACTGTGAGATACCCTAGAAGGAAAACAGTCAGCTCGATTTTAATCACTTGTTCAGTTTGGTTGTCTTGAAATAGTTGTTGGGTAAGGAATCTCTAGAGGGTTTTCAGAAGCAAAAAAAAATAATCTCAGAAATAGACCTGGAAAATTCTGTGCATGCTCTCAGTCACTCCTGTTGTCTAACTTACCTGCAGCTCCTGTAGAGGTTTCCACCCCAGCCACCCAACTGTCCCTTGGTTGGTGATTCTCACCCAGGTAACATAGGTGGTGGAAAGAGCAGAGCTGTCTGCTCTTCAGGCTACAGGGACTGCCACAGACCAGTCTTCTTTGAGTAGTACATCCCCATTTTCTCTTTGGCAGTAACCTACTGGTACTGACCCTCATGATTAATTTTGGCAAACAAAGAAGAAATGTATTTTACTGGATTGATTCCCAGAACCAGCTTGATGCCTGAGCATACAGATGAAGTTCTGGTGCAAGTCAATGGCAATTTGGAGGGCAAAGCCACCATAGCTGGGACCTAAATGGATCTTAAGCCACAATTGATCCAAATCTTCTGCTGCCTGGTTCAAAGGCTGGCAAAATACAACTACTCTGATTTTAAAACACTTTACTACTGAAGCTAAGGTCTGTGATTCGTGCTTCATTTTGAACTTGCCTCCTCTAGCTGAAGAGAAAACTTGCAGAAAGGGTGGCAGTGAGCAGGAAGATCTCTGTGGCTGCCCTTTAAAGAGCAATTGAATGAGGACAGATGGGCTGGTTTCCAGCAAGTGATGCTGCCCAAGTCAGCAGGTACATCTTGCTTTGCAGTGCTATTTGGAGTACACTGCAGTTGGGATTATTAAAAAGACCTGACATAGCCAAACCCAGCATATTCAATATGGGTGAATCATGTGAGGTATTCATTCAATTTTGGACTGTTCCAGCAAATCTGGTGATGAGAGAGGAAAAAGTGGTCAAGCTAGAAGAAACTTGGCGAGAACAACTTAACACTGAATGTCAAAATATCTCTTTAAAGTTTGCTGTGCTCATAGCAGGTGAAAGTGGTGTATTCAGCCTCACATCTAAATTTTGACCGGGACAATAAACTTTTCATTGGAAAAAGGGGTGGTCAGAATAGCATGATTATCTTTCTGTGTTTACCTCTGACAGTAGGTGAGCTGAAAACTCATTCACAAGTCTTTTTTCCCCTAGAAGAAAAGGTATATACCACTGCGAAGTGGTCTTTCTGTTAGCAGTCCTCTCCTTGCTCAGAGTAGGTCGGTTTTGTTTTGGTTTTTGGCCCAGAATACTAATTCTAAATAAACATAATCTTTGTGACACAACAATGTGAGTTGTGTTTGTAAGCAAACCAGACTTTCTCTAGTATGGGAATTTTGGCGTGGCTAGAAATGCGATTTATTTACCTCCCCCCCATCATACTCTCCCATCTGATGTTATTTATGAAACAAATGTAGGTAAATTGTTTTGTGGCTTAAGCTTTCAAGCTGCAAGAAGTCCATGCACGTTTTAAGCTTTATTTGAGGAGCTATCATTATCAATGGTGATATATCCTATGTTTCTTCGATCCAGGTCATATGGAAAGTTTTATAATAAAACATTATATATATATATGTCTGTAAAGCCTATCTGATGTTTACATGCTCACTTTTTGTGTGGTGTTTGGTTTTTTTTAAACCATTTCCATTAATTTGTGATTATGTTGCAGTCCTCTCGGCTATCTCATCGTGTTACACACCACACTCTTGCCCTCCTAGGGTGAATTTACAGGTCTCAAGGATTTACAGAGTCAGAGCAGTTATGTTTTGGGAGAGTAGTGGTCAAATTTTCTACTTTTTTTTTTTTTCCCCCTCCCCTTTCACATGCTGCTTTATCTCCATTGGCTTTTCCTTATTGTTGTAATGCTGGAAGATATGGCACTTCTCCATGGCTTCTGTTCTCAGTGCATTGATATTAAAATTAAATGTATCCAGATGAGAAGAGTTGGTGTTCAGCCTTAGGAAGAGAAGGCTCCACAGAGACCTTATTATGGCCTTTCAGTACTTAAAGGGGGCTTATAAGAAAGATGGAGAGAGACTTTTTAGCAGGGCCTGTTGCAAGAGGACAAGGTCCAATGGTTTTAAACTAAAAGAGGGTAGATATATGGAAGAAATTTTTTACAAGAATGGTGAAATGCTGGAACATGTTGCCCAAAGAGGTGGTAAATGGCCCATCCCTGGAAACATTCAAGATCAGGTTGGGTGGGGCTCTGAGCAACCTGATCATGGGGGTTGGATGAGATGACCTTTAAAAGCACCTAACACAAGCTATTCTGTGATGACAGTTTTCTGAAAAGCCAGAATACGCAGCTCGGTTGAGCAGCATGAAGACAGGAATGGGAACATGGGAAAGTTCCTTTGAAGAATGTTATATAAAAATAACTGTTGGGAACTTATCAGTATGTGAACTGTATATAAAAAAACAGATGCACACTGGATAAATAGTAATTAGAGTAGGCAGCTGTCTAATGCAACCTCCAAAAATTATCAAAATGAACCACGCCAACATCTCCTGTCCCTGCAGACAAGCAGCATAGGAAGGATGAAAGTCAGCTACCAGTAGCCTTTTTCCTGGACAACATTTTCAGCTGTGGTGAGGTAAACAGCTAGACTGTTAACTGCAAGCATAACTGCAACTGCAAACAGTGGGCTGTGCAAGTTCAGCTGCTCTTCTCAAAGCAGAAGGTAACTTTGCTGTGGGAAAAGCCTCCATCTAGGAACTAAATGGGATAGTAAGCTTATGAAATACAGGCTTCTTGCCAAACTTGCCTGCTTTCCAGGTGTTTAAGTACTTTATACCAAATAAGTAGGTAAACATGGAGGAAGGGGTGTAGGATTAGTATTACCAGCAGGTCTATTCCAGTGGATAACTGGGAAGTCTTTGACATCAGGGAGCAGGATTAGTATGTAATTCATTGCCCAAAGCACTGTTCATGTCCTGGCCCAGCCTCCAAATGGTTTAACTCCTTTCTGAGGAGTGACTTTAATATGGAAATCATGGGAGTGTGGGCACATGTGGTGAGACCCTCATCCTAAAAGGATCAGCACTTCATCAAGAAGTTAAAGATGACTTTTTGACTGCTTCTGAATGAAGGAGCAGTTGTAACTTTGTGTGAACACTACCTCATCAATTGCCTCTGCTTGCAAACTGATATATGTGATAAAATCAAAACCAAGTGTAAGCACTCCTCCAGTACTAGTTTCATTTAAATTTGGAGTTGCATTTACTTAATGAAGAGACTCACATTTGCAAATCTGGATTCACTGAAGGAAGCAGCAACTCCATTTTTATCTCATACTACTAACACCAGAGCCCCACATGATAGTCTCTCTACTCATGCTGTGGACAAAGCACTCTGAATTTTATGCAGCTATTACAGGGCAAATGTGTGGTTTTGAAAATCACCATTTGTAGCTAAATCAAAGTAAAGTGCTCTCAGTAGGTTGTTTCTGTGGGCTTTTGTCTCCTTAATGTTTGGTCTTGTAATTAGAAACACTTGCATGTTTGTTTCTGTGGTATCTCAGCAGGTACAGTTGTACAAGAGTAAGGCATTTATTTTTGTTTGGACAGGTCTCTGTATTAACAACATTATCTAAATTCTATTCTCCTTTGATATTTTTCTGAAGATTTTTCCTGATGGAAAAGCTTTTTAAAACCCCAAATTATTGGAAACTGTTCTCTTCAGATCTCTTGAAAAATGCTGATCAAGGCCAATGGCTGATACTTCTGAACCTGAAAACTATACTGTAGGCATATTCTGTTTGGCTTTATAGATAATTTACTGTGTAAGCAGCTTACTAAATAGACAGTATAGTTTATGAAGCCATTGATCCAATGCTACTGCACTCAAATATTTTAATTTGGATACATGAATAGGATTTGAACATATAAATTGCTAATACAGCTACTTTTCCTGGTGGTAATTCTGTGTACTGAGGAATCAACACAGGCTTGTTTTAGGCTCTTTTCCACTTTGAACATCCTTTCAGGTTTATTTTATCGTTTTTTGGCTGCTTCAGAGAGAAGTTTCTTCTGTTTCAGGCATCTGTGTAGAATGGTAATTCATCAAAAGGTATGAAGATATTTGTGCTCATTCAGTGTCAGTTATTCTTTGGTTCTGAGCAGCGTGTTCTTCTCTTTCATGTTAAAAGCCAAAGCTGGTAGCACCAAGGTATGTGTGTCTACTCTTTGGTATGCTCCCCCTTTTTTATTGTTTTTTTAATTTTGTTATTATTATTATTATTATTTAATTTGATTGTCTTGTTTTTCCACTTGGATTTTTTGTTGACTCTTTGTTAATATGACCATTTGCTTCACTGCTGCAAGCTTTTGACTGGATCCCTCTTGGTAGCTCAGACAAAAGGGATTGAGTGGTCATGCTAATTGCAAAGTCTTTCATGTGGTAACTGAATCACTTGGAGATGTCTCTTATGGGTCCCTCCTCTTCCAGCTTTTTGTCCATCTTGTCTGTCTGTAGTTGTAAGTCCCTAATGGCATGTTTGTCTCAGTGATCTGTGCAGTGAGTAGCACTGTGGACCCTAATCTTAAGACTATTGAATGCTACTGGAAATAATATAAGAAAAAAAACAACCAAAAAACCCCCCAAAACCTGATGGATGCCTGCTGTCATAATTGCCTTTTTTTTTGTTGTTTTTTTGTTCTGCAATTACAAAATTGTTTGATAATTTTTTTGTCTCTTAAATGGCAGTAAAAAGTAACTAGAAGTTAAATGCAGAATCAGAACTGCCTTATTCATGGTAACTGTAGTGCTCCATGATCAAACGTGCTGCACTGGGGAGTAGCCTTTATGAAGAAATGATGTTGGAGCTCTCCTCAGCATCAGAAAGGGGTCTGGTTTGGCTAATTTATTTTTCCGAATTGGCTGGAAAACCAGTTTTCTATCAAGCTCTTTACATAAAGTGTATTTATCTTGTTTAAAGTCTGTTCTTTGCCTTGGTTATTTAAAAAGTGCTTTAAACTTTTTAAGCTTGCTTTTGGTTGTCGATCGCAGCGCGGTCTGCAGTGGGATGGTGGCCCCAGTTGTACTTTGACACTGAACTGTAGCAATTTGTTTCTGATGTTGATATGCTGGAATCCAGTCTGATATTTGAGTACCAGAATTATGCCCTAGTGAACACGATGAAATTGTAAATGACATACTTCATAACATCTCACTGAAATGAATATCCTTTCCCACCCTTAATATAAGTAAAGAAATGTGTGCATTGTAAAGATTTTTTTTTTTTTCTTCCTGTCATTTGTAATGAGAAATTCTTGATGCTGTGCCTTTTTCATATAGTTGTGTTGACAAATCATTCTTTGTTGCTCTGGAAAGGGAGGGCTTGGTGGGCATATCTTAGAGTAAGGAGGCAAAAGATTAGATTATTAGTTTTCTTAACAAGTCTAGCAGTGTGTTCACCAGATTTCTCAGCTTCACAAGACCACTTCAATATTCTTACTATCACAGTATGAAGAACATAACTTTTCTTGTGACTGTAGGGGATTGTATGAAAAAAACCCCTTAGAAATAAAGAAGATGTTCAGAAAATTTTAATTTATTAATATTCTTAAACATGAATGCTGAATAATTATTGACTTCCTTTGGAATTGTGGTGCTACTTGCAGCCTGTAGATTGAGATTGTGAGTAGATGGAATAAAATAGTTAGTGATTGGATACTTCTGAAAATATTGACTTTGCCTTTTTTGATCTTTCTCTTTGAAGTGTTTAACTCATTAACTGAAGTTGTGTGCACACCTTTTCTCTGAACTTGTTGACTTAAAATGAAAAAATTTATTCCATATACAAAGCAAAAAATGCTTTGTTGGTGTGTAGCTGTAGATTATGCTTGTCACGTATGGAAATGCTAAGAATTTAAGTTACTTATCATTCTAGAGTGGTATATAATGTATGTAGCTGAGATGATCATCAGGTATAATTTTTGTTAGAGGCCAGACAGGTCGCTTCATCAGAAAACTTGGCCTGTTGCACTTCATTGTATCATTAGTAACCAAGGTTACTTATTTTGGTGGTTCATTATGGTAAATATCTCGACCCGTAGTAGCGTGTAGTCACCTTTAAAACTGAGATTTAATTGTTGGAAGGAGAAACTCAAAGTATTTGTATTTTCTGGCCAGAATCTGGCAACATAAAGCAGACATGTGTTGGGTAAGACTGAACAGCCTTCTGCCGGAACGCTGCTTGGAGGAGCACCAAGAAGTGCCTGCGAGTGCCAGATACTCGACATTTTGCTTCCTTTCAGCTCTCACAGGGGTAATAGACCAACCCATGACAATAACAGCCCTGCACGGACTACTGCTAATGAAACTTGGTTTGCTCCTGTTACAATATCCGTCCATCAACTTAAGCAGCTTTTGCTATGCAGAGATAGGGATTGATCATTCGCTCACGGCTCATACCTTCTGTTTTAGGCATCCTCCTACTATGAAGATAGATTTCATCCTTTGACCAGATACAGTCTGCTAGTCTTTCAATAAAAACTCAAAAAAAATTAATATTTAGCATCGGAATTGCGGGAATAATTTAACTAAATGCAGGATATGAGATGTCTTGTTGAATAGGTTTTCAAAACTAAATTGAGTGTAGAATTTTGGATGATAGATGTTTAAACGCGAGGCCTTGCTGGCAATTCTTGTCTTTGGTGCCCCTTATTTGTGGCCTTTTTTCTCTCTTGAGTACATTCTTTTCCATAGCCTAATACATCTTCTCACATAAGAAAAGACAGAAGAGGTTGTAGGAGAAGTTTTCAGTGGTTATATTGCTTCAATAAAAAGGGAGTGCTTTTCTCCTGTAGGAATGGCTGAAAGAAAATTATGCACCTATAAAGAGTTTGTCTCAATTATATAAGGATTGTATGAAAAAATACAAGATATGTTTCTATCCCAAGGGCCTTTACAATCAAGAAAGGTTCCCTAAATTAGTAAGAGACCATTAAAGTTTTGTCTCAGAATGGGTGGGTGCATTTTCTTTTCCACAAGCCAGTCTTTATGTCTGAAGGTAACCTGTTTTGTTTTTCACAATAGAGCAATAGTTGCATACTCGAAGGAAGTGTCACTGAAGTTGACCATCAAAATACCAGATAATGTAATTGCAGCCCGATTCTGTTTTAATTGCCCAAAGTCATCTTTCCCAACCTCCCCCCGTTGTCTTTCAACACCATCAGCTGACATTAACAATGTGCTTTGGCATTCATTGTAATATGAACAATATGGTGTATTTCCTTGGCATTGTTTCCTTACTGCCTTCCATTCATTAAATATTTCTGTTCTAATTCAGTTGTTCTCATCTAAAAACGCCACTGAATTCCTGTCTTTTGCCTCTGAAAAGATGATGTTCTCCCTTATGAGAACTCTTTGTATTTTGAATACTCGTTAAGAATAATATCAGCTGCTTCATGTCCTAGGCATTGTTCAGTGGGGTTTGGTTTTGTTTTGGTGGGGGTTTTTTTCAACTTAATTTTTGTCTCGGCTGTCACTACCTCTTAGGGCAGCAGCAGACGGAGCCTTTCTGTGGCTCTGCTGATACAGTGCCCTGCAGATGGGTTACAGTGTGATTCTGCAGGATTACTGCCATCCCTTTTAGCAGCAGCTACTGAGTAAGATTATATCAAGGTAGCCTGTCACTATTCTGAGGCTTGCAGGTGAAGAAAGAGTTAAGCGTGGTTCCTTTTATCGCTTCCTTCCTACATGAAGCTATAGCACTTCCACCATACAGTGTATGACCTTTTTCTTTTGCCAGATAGGGAGCTATGACTGCAGTGTCTCTGGGCACATTTGGACTTTTTCTCTTTTAATCCTAAGCCTTCTTTAAACATTTCGCTTCTTTCTCTGTCCATGTAAATCAATCTCACTACCTGGGCATATATGGTCATACCCTACTAGGTCACACTTATCTTTTCAAGGATTTCAGGACATACCTTCACATGTAGGAAATCAGGATATTTCTTCTGAATTTGGTGAAGGTAAAACAACTCAGGTGTTTCCCTTGGAGTTTTGGACTTTCTGGTCCAAGCAATGAGATTTAGTATTGTATTCAGGGTCTTGTATCTATATCGTGTTGTACTCTTCCTTGGCTTTAAAGGTAAAAAAGATCATTTTAAGGACTTTGTAATGTAAACGATAGCTTTGACTGTGAGTGTTCCCAAAACCAAGATTTTCCAACTGATTAAATGTTCTCCCAGATGAGGAATCTTGATAATTATGGAAAATTATTTTTTTTTTTTGAGAAATGTCTGCTTTTCTGCTTCACTCTTCAGGATCGTAAAGCTTTCCCCCTTGCCCCCCTTATCTTTCTAAGTGATGGAAGAACTCTATGACTTTATTTTTAGGCAGAAATCTCCTTGTTTTGCAAGTCCACCTAGCCTTCCAGCTATCCTACTCTACAGCTGTCACAACAAAGTTTCTTTCAGATGCTATTAAATGTATCAGACATCACTCTGCAGCATGTGAGTTTGTTACCCTGGGGCTTTTCAGTCTATTCTCATGTTATCAAAACCGCTGCGATTTCAAAGTTTCCTACATTCCTTGGAGGAAAATTAAATGGTACGTGGTCAGTAAACTGATAGATACTCTGCAGACTTAGCAGATCTTTAGCAAGTAAGTGGTTAATATCCTCAATTTATTCTTTTCTTTTCTCATTTCCCGTAACCACGACTCTTGTGAACTCTCTGTATCCTTTTGTCTGTATTTTCAACTGGGACTTTGGGAAAACTTTGCCACGCTGGAGAAGAAACATTGCTGTAGCTTTGTTTATCCTATTTATCTTCCCTCTGCTCCTCTTTCAGTTATCGGATTTCTGTAGACAGTGTTCCCATCTGAGAAGTTTGGGGTTTTTTATCCTCTTCCTCTCATTCTCTTCCATCTCTTACATTTAAGTAATTTGTACTGTAATGGTTTTAATGGTGGTAACACCAGTTAGCCTGGTTAGAGGTCGGGTGTGCTAAAGCTCTTTTATATAAGGCCACCATAAAAAGAGATCCCAGTGATCTTACCCTTTAACATCAAATACAGTTATAGACATATGGATCAGAAAATGGATGGAAACATCCTTAAAGTAGCTGCTCAGCTACTGTTAAGCGTATTTTATGACACTGTCTGCACTAGCAATGGAGCATTTTGCTGTATTCTTTTTCATACTCATTGGAGCTGGAAAGACTTATTTCCTGCCTTTAATTTCTTTTTCTTCTGCATACCTAAAACTTTTCTCCTTTGATATTTTTTTTTTTTAAATCCTTTCAGCTTGTGTTTATGGCTTCCTTTCATATTCTGAGTCACAGATTTAGATTGGGAGACATCATTTGAGCTCATCTAGTCCAAACCTCCTGTCTAAGCAGGATCAGCTGCAGCAGGTTGTCTAGGCCTGTGCCCAGTCAGCTTTGGGATATCTCCCCATATGGACACTTCACAACCTCTCTGGGCAGCACGTTCCAGTTCTTGACCACCCTCACAGTAAAAAATGCATTCTTGTGTTCAGATGGCATTTCATGTGCATCACTTGTGCCCGTTGCCTCTTGTTCCGTTGGCGGGCACCATGGAAAAGAGGCTGGCTCTGTGTTCTTTGTACCCTCCCATCAGGTATTTATACTTACTGATGAAACCCCTCCTGAGTCTTTTCTTCCACAGGCTGAACAGTTTTCTCCAGCATGTCTTCCTTGCTCCAGACTTTCCCTTTGCAATGCTCTGCTAGGATTTTGCAGGAAGAAATCTCTCACTTCTGAGGACAACGTTCAGACCAAGTCCTTCCTTCTGTGTATGGATTGGATCCAGGTACTGCCAGGGCTGGATGCCCCCTGTCCACTACACCTGAAGTTAGAAGAGCTGCAACTGTGTTACATTAATGCCTTTTAGCTTTGTCCTCATTTTGGAACACAGAGTTTCCATGGTTCTTAAGTATAATCTTTCATTGTGGAAGGCTGGGGGTCTATGTGACCCTTTAAGGTGGAGATGATTAAGTCCTGAACCCTGCTGAAGTTTCTGAAGAGACCAAATTCGTCCTGCATAAACATGCATGTCTGATATGTGAATGGCTTTCAGTTCTGCTCAAAATGGTAAGAGGAGCAACGGTGGCTCCCACTTTTTTCTTATGTCAGTTAGGATGGCTCTACGGAGGGATCTGGCCAGGCTGGATTGATGGGCTAAGGTCAAGGGCATGAGGTTCAACAAGGCCAAGTGCCAGGTCCTGCAGTTGGGTCACAACAACCCCAGGCAACACTAGGTGCTTGGGGAGGAGTCTTTGGAAAGCTGCCTGGTGGAAAAGGACCTGGGAATATTGCTCGACAGCTGACTGAATATGAGCCAGCAGTGTGCCCAGGTGGCCAAGAAGGCCAGCAGTATCCTGGCCCATATGAGAAGGGCAGGACTAGGGCAGGGATCATCCCCATGTACTTGGCACTGGTGAGGCTGCACCTCAAATACTGTGTTCAGTTTTGGGCCCCTCACTACAAGAAGGATATTGAGGGGCTGGAGTGTGTCCAAAGAAGAGCAATGAAGCTGGTGAAGGGTCTAGAGCATAAGTCTTAAGAAGTGTGGCTGAGGGAACTGGAGTTTTGTAATCTGGAGAAAAGGAGGCTGAGGGGAGACCTTCTCACTCTCTACCTGAAAAGAGGTTTTAGTTTGTCGGTCTGTTCTCCCAAGTAACAAGTGATAGGACAAGAGGAAATGGCCTCTTGCTATGCCAGGGGAAGTTTAGATTAGGAAAAAAATTCATGTGAAGAGTTGTCAAGCCCTGGAACAGGCTGCCCAGGCAAGTGGTGGAGTCCCCATCACTGGAAAGCTATAGAAACTTCAAAGCCATAGAAATGTGCTGAGGGACACCGTTTAGTGGTGACTGGGCAGTGCTGTGTTAACAGTTGGACTTGATGATCTTGAAGGTCTCTTCCAACCAGAACAATTCTGCGATTCTGTTCTATGGTTAGAAGTCCCTTTGAAGTGAAAAGTGGGAGTTTCAGGTTTTATATGGTGTTGACAGCTTCACTTTTTATGAGAATACTCTAAATGGGAGCCTGAAGGCAGGGCTGGCACGGGACCATTCTGTGTCCTTTCCATATATGCAAGATTTGCAGAGAAATGAAGTAGGATTGTAACCCTGTAATGAGCATCCTTCATTCCTGGCAGGGCAAGGGAACCCCAGATTCTTATCCCTAGTTTAGAAATAGTTATTGTGTACTGAAGAGCCATGATGAGCTGGGAGAAAGGAGTGTACTTCCTGAAAGTGTATTTTCTTCCTATATCATTTTGCTCTAAACTAATACTGAAGAAATTCAGTGAATAATTAAATGCATCAAACAATCGTGACTGTCCTGTTATATATATATATAGACACACACGTATTTTAATGTGGCTGGCACTGTGATGTTCATTTGCTGCCTTTATTAGTGATATATACAAAAATCACTAGTCATTTTTCCCGGATTATTCACTGAGGTGATTATTCCAGAGACTGGGACAAAAAATGTGCTGTTCTTTGCCTGAATTAGCAGTGGAGTGATGCCTGTATTGCAGTCCAAGTGTGTATGATGTTATTTTACCTAACTGGGAATGAATTCTGAGTGCTGCTGGCATTTGGACGTGTTACGCTGGACTATTCAAGGAAAGCACAATAAATTACATTCCCATTCTTGTGTCCTTGCCCAGGGTTTGAATTCAGCTATGCTTCTCTTACGATGCAGTGGCAGGTAGTGAAATGCAGAAGTATGTTACAGCCCCAAAAGCTGTGGGAACATGTCTGTTCACAGTGTCTAGTGGGAAATTCCTGGAAAAAGTGCAGCTCTTAAATGCAGCTCCTCTGGGGCATCCTTTGGAGGGAGGATGCTGCTGGTTTTCAATGAAGCCAGAAAGGGCAAAGGAAGCATTACTTAGCTAAGGGAAATGTGATAACTGTGGGTTCATTTCTCCATTAAAAAAATGCATGCAGTTGGTAGCTCTGGGCTCTTTGAGGAGGCCAATGCTAATTGTTTAATCCTCGGGTGTTTTCTATTTAACTACTACATGTATCCGTTTTTGTCTGATAGATTTTGCAAACCCTTAAACAAACAAAACCCAAGCCTTAAGTTCTTGAAACCAACTCTATGAAGTTGTTGTCTTACTCTACAGCAAGAATTTCTGACGGCAGAAATCAGATTATCTTGCATGCTTCTTTGTGGATGATGAGCTTGGCAAAAATCAGGGAATAAGTGTGGTCATCCTGAGAAAATTACTGATGTCTCTGGCAGAGGATGTCTACGAGCATATAATTAACTTGTCCAAATGGAAGGAACATGGGGAAAGTACAGAGCATAGCAGTAAAAATACACCAATACCCTCTGTGTAGTATAGCCACAAATAAACAGTAACTCAGACTATAAAAGGCATATGTCAGCGTCCTGAGATGACCCAAATCTTCTGCTCCTGGTTGTGTAAGACCTTTGCCCTGTCTGTCTCAGACAGAAATGTGTGTGGTAGATTTATCATTTATAGATGAAATCACAGATTATTTTTGTTGTTCTTCTGAGAAAGTGACACTTCACTGGAAAGAATTTGTTACTCCCTTGGTCTCATGTTTAGGGGGCATTTGAATAGTTAAGCTTAATATTCCCATGTTGCTAAAGGTGTCAATTAACTTGCTGTTTGTGAAAGGACCCATAGATATGGCATTGAGAGGCTGGCAATTTTTACTAGTTATCATTGGAGCTAGATTTGGTGACTGGAAAATGTTTGTGTGTGGATTTTGGAGGGGGTTGTGAGGTGTTCTTGGGTTTTTTGTTTTGGGTTTTGTTTTTTGTTTGGGGTTGTTGTTGTTATTTGGGGCTTTTTTTGGTCGGCTTGTGTTTTTCTTCACATGGCTTATGGATCCTAGAAACGTGGTTTAATCATTTTGCTCTTCCAGTGCTTAATTCTGCGTTGCACAGCTGGCATTTCTGATGGCATCTTATGAATGCCTGGTGGGTCATCCCCCCCTTCTTGAGAGCTGATCAGACAGATCACACAAAAATTTTGTGGGTTGCCTCTTCTGTTTCCGTTGATGAATCCATGGTTTTAAGTGTCTGTACACTTATATACTCACCATGGCTTATACATATGAGGAGTTAAGAGATGTGTGTGCGATTGCAAGGCCGCAGTTTTTCTGGGATCATGGAGGTGTGGAGGGATAGGTCACATGAAAGGAATGCTGCAATGCATAGATGTATGCTCTTTAGGAAGGACAGGCTGGGAAGAAAAGGAGGTTGAGTTGCCTGATATGTGAGAGGACAGCTAGAATGCTTGGAGTTCCTCTTGGAGATGGATGATGAGCCAACTGAGAGCTTATGGATAAGGATTAAAGAGGATGACATTGTAGTAGCTGTCTGCTATAGGCCACCTGATCAGGAAAAACAAGTAGATGAGGCTTTGACAGCTGGGAATAGTCTCTTCTGTTTCCATTGATGAGTCTGTGCTTTTAAGTGCCTGTACACTAATACATGCTACATGGGGAATAAATATGAGGAGTTAGAGATGTTTGTGCAGTTGCAGGGCTATGATTTTTCTGGGATCATGGAGATGTGGGTGGAGGGCACTCTCAGCAAGTTTGCAGATGATGCAAAGTTAGGAGCAGTGGCTGGTCCAGCAGGTGATTGTACTGGTATCAGAGGGACCTCAACAGGCTGGAGAAACGGGCTGACAGGAACCTCATGAAGCTCAACAAGTGGCAAGGAAAAGTCTTGCACCTGACAAGGAACAATGCCATGCACCGAGACATGCTGGGGGCTGCCCAGCTGGAGAGCACCTTAGCAGGAAGGGATCCGAGGGTCCTGGTGGTTACAAAGCTGAACAAGTCAGCAGTGTGCCTTTGTGGCAAAGGCCAAGAGTCTGGGCTGCACTAGATGGAATATTGCCAGCAGTTTGAGGGAGGTGATCCTTCCCCTCTGCTCAGCTCTGGTGAGGTGACATATGGAGCATTGTGTCCATTTCTGAGTTTTCCAGTACAAGAGAGAGGTGATTAATGGATTGGAGCATCTTCCATATGAAGGAGCTGGCCTGAGGGAGCCTGGAGAAAAGACAACTCGGAGCCATCTCATCAGTGAGTGTAAATACCTGATGGGAGGATGTGAAGAGAATAGGGCAAAGCTCTTTTTCGTGGTCTCCAGTGGCAGGACTGGAGGCATTGGACACAAACTGAAACCCAGGAGGTTCCATGTGAACATCAGGAAACACTTTTTACAGTGATGGGGACTGAGGTAGAACAGGTTGCCCAGAAAGGCTGGGGAGTCTTCCTCCTTGGAGACATTCAAAAGCCAGGACATGGTCCTGGGCAGCCTGCCACAGCCCTGATTGCAGAGGAGGGTTGGACAAGATAAGCTCCAGAGGTTCCTTCCAACCGTAACCATTCTGTGATCATCTGATAAGGACTTCACTGACTTCCCAGAAGCTGTGCTTTAAAATTTCAAGTGGTTTCTTATGGTAAGGTATAGGAAGGGTCAGCATTCACATTCTTAGTACTGACTAGACTCTTTACTGAGGCTGGTAATTCAGCTTTTCCTAGAATGCTCTGCCACTCTGAAGGTCAAGCTTCTTTGGAAGAATAAGGTGAATAAAAATCTGAGAAAAATCAGAAGTTGCAACTGTAACTACCAAAGTTACATCTGAATTTCCTAGATTCTTGTTTATCTCAGCGAGCTTCTTGAACAAGGGGAAGTCAAAGGAGTAATTCCTGCAATTTACATTGAGACAGAGATTTCCAGGTAGAAAAATAAATACGCTAAGACTGAGAGAGGACAGGAGAGAAAATGGGACAAGATATATATTAGGTGTGATGTCAGAATTAATAGTAGATTAAGGTCATGTCATTATGTCAAATGCTTATTTTTATTCATTTACCTGTAGCAAATGCTGGAAAATGGTCCCGAATTACCATCTTGAGAAAATTACTCATCTGTTTGTGGTTCATTGTAACAAAGATAAGTGGAAAGGTGGTTTCTTAGCTTAGATCATTCAGAATGGAGAGTGCAGAAGCTTCAAACAGCAATTGTGGCATGTTTTGTAAAGGCTAACATTTGCCTTTAGTGTTACTATTTTTTCAGGAAAATTATATTCTTTTTTTTAAAAAAAATCAGTATTTTCATGAAAGTCCATGAATATGGCAAAAATGCCAGATCAAAATCTTTTGGGGCTAGTAGTAATTGTCACTTCACTTGTCTGTAATTTTTTTTAAGTCTCAAGATAGCTGCAGCTATAGAGTTGATTTAAAGACCTTATTTCTTAGTGCTGAATTTTATCAATCAAAGTGAAGCCTGATTTAAATTCAGAGGAAAATGAAACATTTTACATTTCACAACATTTACATTTTCTTTTGTGTATCTCAATTAAAAATTTTATATTTTGGGTTTGCATAATCATATTTCCTGTGTTTATAAAAGAGCTTTGCAACTACTCCAACTGATTCCAGAAGGTGGGTTTTTTTGTGACTTCCATTAATAGTACAGACAAACTGTCACATGTATGGGTTTGAAAATTTGTAAGATCTTAAAACTGAGAACTTTTAATGATAAGATGGATAAACTATTAACTGTTAGCAAAGATAACTCAGGGTCAGCACCCCTCATGTGGCACCTTTCCACAGTGCTGCTGAGGTCATTCCTTAAGAGATACACCAGTTAGTAAGAAATTGTGTTTCTCTGGTAGTCACGGATTTATGCAGTGAAGAAATTCATACTTTCTTCCTGGGGACATTGCATCTAAATTGCTCTGACATTTTTCTAGTGCAATAGAAAGTGCTTTCCTGATTATGAAGATAGAGATTAAGAAGCACTTTTAGTCATGAATGGCATGTGAAATGCTTTTTGTCCAGATGTTTTGTGTGGAGACATTTGATTTGGCACTTCTGGCAAATCATGCTTCTAACAGAAGGGAGATGCAAAGCTCCTCCTGGATGGGAGCAGCCCTGGGTTTTGATTCAATGAAGGATGTGATTATTTAAAGACATGCAGCATTCCAAGGATATTTCTGAAGACCACAACAAAGATTATATCCAGTGGCCTCAGTATCTTTTTCATTTGCTTTCAGTAATTGTGTCTCCAAGTTGAGTTTGCTTTCCTGACAGTTCGGATCAAAGCATTTTCATGATAAGCTGATTTCTTTTCATTTTGGTCTGTCTGCCAGTCCAAATAACAAAAAGTATTGCTGATAGCTCTATGACTAATTTTTTTAATATTTCTTTTTTCTTTCTGTCTCTCCAGCAGGCCATCTGTGGAAAAGAAAGAAGAGAGGAAAAATGAAGTACATGTTCTTAATATTTTTCATGAATGTATTACCACAATATGGTGGGAAATCTTTGAGAAAAGATGACAGTTACCTGAAAACATCTGAAGACATTAAAAATGAGATAGCTGGCTATAGAGATATTGCTAAAGCTATTATTGATCTTGCTGTTCATGGAAAAGCTCAGAACAGATCCTATGAAAGATTAGCAGTTTTTGCAGATGCCATAGGACCTAGACTCAGTGGTTCGAAAAATCTAGATGCGGCCATCAAGTACATGTTCAGTGCCCTGCAGGAAGACAGGCTGGAAAATGTGCATCTGGAGCAAGTCAAAATACCACACTGGGAAAGAGGACAAGAGTTTGCAATGATGCTCCAACCAAGGAATCACAGTATTGCTATTTTGGGACTTGGGAACAGTGTTGCAACTCCTCCAGAAGGTAAGTCTTCCATTTGGAAATATCACTTGCTTTTTAATGCCAAACTGTATTCTACCCCTTACAACTTCTACTGTTAGTGGTCAAATGGAAGTTTTCTTCCTGCTGTAATAGTTCTGCATGACAAGGTGCTATTCTTATGGGACATTGGTGTATGGTTTTGCAGTTTGGTTTAACTCAGTTTGGTTGAACTGGCTTGCAAAATTAGACTCAATTCTTAAACTCTCCATTAAATCTATGCCCTTTTGTTTAACCCTGCTGAACCTTGTTTGCAAAGATTCTGCTCTTCCATTGAGGTTGGTGGGAAACTTGTTCTTGTGATCTGGGATTTTCTAGCTGTTCTTTTTCATTTTGGCCAGAAAAGTTCTCCACTGGGTGTTGAGTTGACTCGCGATTTCTGCTTCTCTTGCTGTTCTCTATCCTGCCAAGCTCAGCATTTCACTCTGGCAAAAAACAAGGCAGCAGGAAGAGGAGCTTCCTGCTCGTCCTGAGCTTGGCAAGTGCCAGCACCTTGCTAAACTTGGCAATTGGTATCTGTCTCGTTGTCACCTTGGAAGAGTCTTTGGCAATTACGTATTACTGAACTGTGTGTTGCCTTTTACTGGATCATGTGTGATGCTTTACTTCAGGAACAAGAAGGATCTAGGGCTGTTTAGCCTTGAGAAAAGAAGGCTAAGGGGAGACTTTATTGCCTTCTACAACTACCTGAAGGGAAGTTGTAGCAAGGTGGGAGTTGTTCTGTTCTCCCTGATGACAAGAACAAGAGGAAATGGCCTGAAGTTGAACCAGGGGAGGTTCAGGCTGGATATTAGGAAGCATTTCTTTCCAGAAAG
>WUAM01000245.1:449875-479282 GCA_024336885.1 Actenoides hombroni | reverse complement strand
AAAGGGTTGTCAGGCATTGGAATGGGCTGCCCAGGGAGGTGGTGGAGTCACCATCCCTGGAGGTGTTTAAGAGGCGGGTAGATGTTGTGCTTAGGGACATGGTTTAGTGGTTTTTCACAGGGCTAGGAATAAGATTGGACTTGATGATCTTGAAGGTCTCTTCCAGCTGAAACTATTTTATGATTCTATGATAATGATCATTAGCTGAGCTCAGCAAAATTCAGGTGTTTTGAGCCCCAAAATATTAGCTTTCTTGCGAATGAGATGATTTATAAGATTCTCTTTTTGTACACACTGATGTGGGGCTTTCTCAGCATTGCTGTTTAAAGGCCAGATGGCAACCTTCTTCTGTGACTTCTCTCCATAAATAACATTAGATGTATTCCTAGACCGCTTCAAAAACATTCTTATTCCTTTATGAGAAAATAAATTTAGTTTAGGAAATAAAAGGTAACATAGTACTCCTGTCTTTTTGTTGGTTTGGGTTTTTTTTGTGAATTATACATTTTTGTGATAGTGAGCTTTCTGTTTGAAATGGAACAAATCATATATAAAAGCTGTTTTGTTTAGAAAAATATAGCCCTTCAAAACACAATAAAGTAAAGCAGGGTGATATACGTTTGGAATAAATCTTTCTTGGTTTGGGAAACTGCTACTGTAAATGTTGTCAGAGGTATTTCTGTCATATTGAGTTAAACACACATCCAAAATGCAAACCAACTAAGCAACTAAAACCATATCTGTTTATCCCATGACGCTTAGTGCTTGGATACGAGAATATTCACAGCAAAGGTTAAACCTGCAACTTATTTTGTATCCTTTCCAGCCCTATTCCAAGCTTTCTAAAAAGGAAGCTAAATGAAAAATGGTGGTTTTGGTGTTCAGCAAGCATTACTGAACCTGCAGAAAGAACCTGATACTTAATCTGGGAGAACATCTTCACATCCCAAGATGTTTGTTTTTCACTTCCCTTTCTTAGCTGGGTAGTTATTTGCACTTGCCTGGTCTTACTGCTAGGTTTGCCTTTTTTTTTCATGTAGAGAGATACTGACTTGACATGTTTTAAAAATGCTCACAGAGACTAATCATGTCCTTTTTTTTCATCTGTCAAGATCTTATTATGCTGATGACTGCATGGTTGGGCTAGTAGCTGTGGCTGGTGATGTCTTGAAAGATAAGATTGTATTATTCGGCGCTGGTTTATACTGAGTAATGTTAAACCCCTCCACATTATTCTTTCTCACCTTTTCCTCTGAGATCCACTGTGTTTCAGAAGAAGTGTATGTGTCAGTGCTAGAAGACTGCACGGCAGTGAGATCTCTCACAGGAGAGTGAGCAGTTTCTCACACTTGGTGGAAACATTCTGATTAAATTACTTACCTTCTGGCTTGAAATCTATCCTACTGTTCATGGCTGTTAGAATTTCTGCTGGTCTCATCTTGCTCCGTGCAAGCTGTGACAGGTTTTTGTGCTGGAGGAGGTTATGTGAGATAGCTGGTCCCTGGTGAGGTCTTGGCTCTCGTTCTTCTGATTGCTGGACTGGCTGCCTGGCTGACGGAAATGCCTGGTGAGAGCTGTTTGTCACCAGCCTCTCTGGACAAGAGAATTGCAAGGTGTGCTGCTCAGAAAAGCGCCTGTACTAAAACTCACACTCATCCCAAGCATGGAATTTAAAAGTATGTGATCAGAGTATTAAAACCAGCATCTCATCGCTTCTGAGGAATTCATTCCCAGATCTACTCCATCTGCTCTAAGCAGTAGTTGTCACTGTGCCCTGTTCCTGAGAAGAAGGGATAGGCGGCTGCCCTAAATCACCCCTAAATCACATTGAAATATCTGAACAGCTTCCCTCAGTGAGGGAATATCAGCAGTTCTGATTTGTCTTGTTTTAGCTAAGAAGCTGTGGAGTTGAGGATCATCCTGTGATCGAAATAATGCAACTGGGTATGAGATGCTTGATGCTGATTCTCCCGGCATTGCGCTGCCGTTGCCGCTCGGAATCCACCCAGGGAGACCTACTGATGCCATGCTGAGCTTTGCCAGAACATTAAAGGTTGAGGACTGGCCATTGGCACCTGGGTTTTGCCCAGGGGCAGAGATACCCTTCAGAGCTGACTCTAAAGTAGACTGGGCAGGTGTGGACCGTGTGGGTAATCTCTGAAGGTCTTTGGTAGTTTTGGTATTTGCTTGATAGTCATTGTATGTTTTAAATCGGTGTTCCTATCAGCATATAGTTTGGACCCCTCAGTCCAAACCACTGTCTCTGTGGAGCCCTGGCAGATCCCTTCCTTGACATGACCGGTGCCTGCTTAGAGCCAGAGGAGAGCACTGGTTCAACAGTTTGTTTAAAGTCTGTGGATAGGGGTAAGACAAGAGGGGTGACTCCCCTTGTCTCAGCAGGAGTTACAAGAGACCATTTCTTGCTTTCTCATCCTCTCAGTTATGTTGCATGTTCCTCTGTTCTCATTATGTGCTCCCCAGGCTTGAGACCTGATGAGCCAAGAAAACAGGAAGCATTGGCAGGAACTTAAAACATTGCTTCTCTCTGCATGGGCTTAATGCTTCATGCTGGACTTAGTGGCCCCGGTGCTCTCAGAGCTCCTCATGGAGCTAGTGCTCTGAAGGACTCTTTATTAACATAGCAATAGTCTAAAAAGGGTGAGAAACCAGGCTTTGAATGTTGGAAATTCAGGGTTTCTTTTCCCTTCTGTCCATGGAAATACAAACTGGTGTTTCCCAAGTGTGACCCGATGGCCAGAGCACACGCTGAAGCTGCTCACTTTCCATTTGGGCATACTCCATGTGAGTGTGGGAAAAAATCCATGGTCCTTTGGAGCAGGAACAGGAAGCCCTAAGTAGTAGAGCTATTTTAGCCATGGAGCCCTCCCCAGCATTGACTCCAGGATACAGGGAGTGTCTCTTCCAGCAGGTCGTCTATCTAATGCATGCCTATGGGGTTGAAACCTTACAGTGCATGGACAGATCTTTACCTGTTTATTGGATTTGCAGGGATTTGCCCCCTTTGGCTCAGATACGAGTTTGGCATATTGCTAGTTGGCTCGCTTGAGGTTGGAACAGTTCTGATGATGTGCAGGAGGTTTTTCGGTACCTTGGGGTCTTCTGGATAAAATCCACATTTCCTAATTTCTTCATTGTGACTGGGTGATATTCCAGGATATTGAGTTTCCAGATTCAGTTTGATTTATGTGACAAAAAGGGGCAAAACAGAAAAGATGAGGTTTTTTTAATTGGAGAGGGGGAAAAAAGTTTTCCCTTTTGCTTTATCCCAATATTTGAAGGTGTCGGGTCCAAGAGAAAGTGCTCATTTTCTTTGATCTCCTTACACAGAAGGGGGAACTTTCATGCCATCTTTCTCCCGTCCCTGTCACTAACATGAAGCAGAATGACCTGGATTTCCAGAAGTCAGCAGAGATTGAAAATGTTCACCACCTTGAATAAACGGATTCCTCAGTAACAAAATGCAGCTGAATGTTAGGAAGTGCTCAGTTTAGGGAGCTGACACACTGGAGGTTTACCATATTTAGTCAATGTCCTTGTCTCGTTTCCAGTGTTTCGACACTGGCAAAACATAGAGAAGTGTATGTAGAGAGACTGTGTTGTTTTCTGGTAGTACTGATTATATCCTCCATAATTCTGAGGAAAATAGATATAATTGTTGCTTTGAGAATCCCATAATTGAAGGAGAGTAGTAGTTTAGCAGATGTTTGACCATAGAGTATCAACAAATTCATTTTTTGCACGTGGTAAATTGCACCTTTTTGTGTCTCCTGCTGGGCGACCCTGCCCTTTCATTTTCAAGAAATACTGCCAAGCAGAACCAACCCCAGAATGCAGCCTGCCCAAAACATCTCCTTGAAAAAGGAGCAGTCTCTGTTTTCTATGTACTCTTTGTTTCGGCGCGACTGAAGTAATATAAATATGAAGATGATGTTATTGGCAGACTTTTCCCTAGTTTTTCTGTTTGACTTGGGGGTTTTCTTCGTTTAACTATCAATAACATTTGGTCTGGTCTTGTTCTTACAGAAGGTGGTGGGAGTTCTTCCACTTAAGATAATATAAAAATAGTTGCAGCCTGCTATTTGTAAGATGGGGATGATCCATGTCTTGGAGCTGCCGAAGGCGTGTGCTGTTGCTGTAGGCTCAGAGTCTTTTTAAGCCACGGATGCTGCTGAAAGAAGTGGTCTGGCCCCAGTCCTGGCTGATATTTTTTTTTTTTTTCCTCAGTATTGACCCTCCTTTTTTATTTCTCACTGGTGAAGTGGATTGGGGAATTCAGCTAGATTAACAAAAAGCCAACAGAAAGTTAACTTTACTGTGTATGAGAGGATTTACCCTTGAGTTGCCAGTGTCTTGGATGGCCACTGACCTACTGGTAGACAAGGAGATCTTTCTGGAGGGACGTGGGTACCCCCTTTGATGAGGGGCTCAGTGCTGAGAACAGAGAGGAAGAGAGCCAAAGGCATGAGAGCACAGTGCACAACAAAACCATCCTTCTGTCTTCACTGAATCTCTCATTTTCTACGCATGAGGAGCTACTGAGTCACATCTTGAGACCGTGAGCCTCAGTACTGGGTGCCTGGATTGTTTATTATTACTTACAGCAGCATTGCTTGTGGTATGCTAATTGTGCTACTGTTTTGCTTGGAATGTAAAAGATGATGTCTATGAAGGACCGCAGACGCTGTGGTGTTCAGTGGCTCAGTGTCTGGGCCAAAAGTTACTGAAGTGACATTTCAAGGATTTAGAGAGTAGGAGTAGCTGTGTGGCTTTGAGGTGGACGTGCTGTCTGGGAAGGACATAGGATCCAGTCGCTGTTTCATGAATGCTCAAGTGAAGTGTACAGATTAGCAAGGACAAAAAAAATTGCATTTCCAGGTCTTAGGCTTTTTCAGTGTCCCTGAGTTGAGGGTGGTTACCTCAAGGATAGTAAGTCCAGGCTGAAGCTCCTGCCTCACAGTAAGGGAGGCAGGATTTGACCATGATTTTCTGCATGCATGGGGTAGGCATGCACAGCTGGGTGGCACTGTCACCTTCCGTCCCAGGGGATAGCCTGCAGTGACTGGCATCCTCACTTGCTAGGGAGGGAATGGTTGCTCTTGGTACTTCCTGCCTTGGGCACCTGTGTGCTCTGAAACTGGCTTTTCTGGCTCCCATTCTTGGGTGCCTGATTCTCTGCAGACATTTTATAGCAAGCCAGTGCCCTGTGCAGGACTGCTCCTGGGAGGACCAGACCTGTTGCCCTCTTCTTTTGGTGGGCAAGGCTTTGTGCTGGGGGTTGGGTCCAACCCCCTTGCTTCTAGGATTTACTGCTGCACATTAAGCCTCATGTTATTGAAACTAAACTGTTCTAGTGAGAACCAGTACTTGGTGGGATTTGTATGTCATATCTGTTGAAAATGTAACAATTATATAGTGTTTCTTTTACTCTGTGTTGTTCCTGAAGAATGAAGTAATGCGTTTTGTCTCTGTGCTCTGCATCAGAGCTGAGTAGACTCAGATACTTTTGGATGACTCTCCTATGTAATTTTAGTTTCATGAAATAATTCTCTTTGCTGTTCCACAGAGTAGGTGAGGTCACATTTTCCAGATGTGTATTCATGTTCTACGAAATTTTTCTTTCTGATAAAAGCCCTCTTCTTTGTTTCACAGTTTCCTTAAAAGATGTAAACTTTTCTTCATATCTTATATCAATACATACTTAACATGTGTTCATAGGGCAAATGACTTTCTAGGTGTTAAAGTATTTTAAATTTTCAGTACATGTAAATAATTTTTGAAGGAGAAGAATAAAAGTAATGATATGATTCTTTCATTTGCTTCAGACTAACACTAAGCCTTAATTTGATGAGTTCGTTATGGACCTAGAATTTGAGTTTGTTTTTTCTGAAAATCTTTTTGAATTATGTGGGACATTGAGGGAAAGCTGAAATAATTCCTGGAAAGAGATGAAAAGCAACGAGTTTCTAAACAAGTTAAGATAGAAGTAGAAAAGAAAAATGTTTTTTGAGCTGATTTTAGAGGATGCTGAACCTAAATAGGATAGGTCCCTGATCTTACTTAGCTTTCAAGAATTTATTTGCCTTTTCCTTCTACTCCCCAAAACCTGTTCTTTGAGCTCTCCCAACAACTCCCTTTCTTCCCTGTCTCCAGACATGATATAACTGGTTTTTTCCCTGTTGAATGATTCATCATCTTGCATCCTCATCCAGAAGTATTGATCCTGGCACATGCTCTGGTTCTGGTCAAAGTGATGTGGCATCCCAGGTCCAAGACTGCCATTTTTACAGGACTGTTCATCCCAGCTGCTATATTATAACTTCATTTATGTGTGGCTCTTTCCTGTGACCCACGTAAAAAAATGTCAAGGTTCTCTGTAACTCTGTGAAAGAAGACACCTTCCAAACAGGCACAAGACAGTGTGTGAGGGCACTTTCTGAAAGAAGCAGGGGTATGGTACTTTTGTCCTGGGGAAATGGTCAAGTCTGAAGGACAGCTGGACTATCCAGGCTAAGATCAGGAAAGCTTGGGGCTACTATCTGCCTGTGCTTAGGATGCAAAAATTTTAAATATACAACACACAGGGAAGTTTAGCAGAGACTTGATGGATGTAGTTTCCAGCTTTGTTGTGTCTAGACCCAAAAATACCATATTTTAATTCTTTTAAGCAAAAATTGCGTTACATTTCAGATTATTTATTTGACAGTGGCAGCTTCAGTGTATATGGATCATCAGCATTGAAGTTCCATAGTGTAATTTGTGAAAGAAATCATAATTCTTATGTTAATGCAGTGTGAAGTAAGTGAGGTTTGGAAGGTTAGGAGTGAGTTGTTCCCTTGACACTACTGAAAAAAAATTGTTAAATTAATGATGGCTGCATTTGGCTTTTTAACTAGATCTCCAATGGACTGGTGCTGTTAACTGGATGAAAAAATGAGACTGAGAGGGGAAAAAGAAGAGAGTAAGGCCATAACTGAGTAATGAGGAAAATAGTATCCAGTAAGATTAAACAATATACAAATGATATTTCTTTCTGGCTTTGCTAAATTCTCCTTTTAATACAACAATTGATTGTAGCTAACTAGGTTGCATTTCTGTGTGTTTATGAGTACAGTGTTTCTAGGATAGTAATAAATAAAAGCCAATAGAGACTGGGTTCCCAAATCTCAGGAATTCCTGACACTTGATATAGTAAAGTCTTCCCATGTCTTGCCCTGGTGTGGCCGAGGAGAGCAACAATATTCTGTATGAAGTTTCCTTGATGTTTTAAAAGAGGTTCATCAGTTTTTAAAACCTGTTATTAATACAGGCAGCTGCACAGCTCCAGATACTACAAATAGCTTAAATACAAAAAGCTTAAATACTCACTCCATTTAATCTTCGGGAGAATAAATTATCTCATGAGGAATTCCCTTTGGACTGATCTACTTAGTCACAGAATGATAGAATGGTTTGGATTGGAAGGGACCTTCTGGTGTGATTGCTGGCAGGTAAGCAGGTGCTAGGAGGTGACAGAATTGTTCATGCCAAGAATCAGACTTCTGATGCATGGCAATGTTGCAGACAGATGAATTAAAGGTTTGTACATATATATATATATATAAATTACACTTTAGCTAATTAAAACTAACTGTATCAGTTTTGCATTCATCCTGCCTGTGACAGACGTTAAGATTTTGCTGCTATGTACAATAGTACACACCAACTGGCAGTGTGATCCTCACATTTGTGGCATATCCAGGTGTTTAGGTAGAATGGTACATTTCTGTGCAGAGAGGACTTTGTACTACATAATTTTGTTGGTAATGTAAAATTGTCTGCTTGTTCCCACCCTTAACGCCCTTCCTGTACCTTAATTCTCAGAGATGACAGGGCATAATTTACTGTTTAATACGAGAAATGAAATGAGTAGAAATAGTACTACACAGATCCTTTTGCTCACTGGCCCAACCCAACAGTATGTGTTATGTTTCACATGGTGGGAACAAATAGATATTCAGCTTCATACAGTCAGCAAAATTTATAATGCTTGTAATTCTGTCTTCTACACTTCGTGCCCTTTACTTAAGTAAATTCCCCAAATGTTCTGTATTCATCTTTTGGACTGTGTGGGTTATAATCTTTATATCTTGCTTAAGTAAGCAGGCATCCAGCTCCCTCCTTACATGGTTTTCCTGCTCAGTAACACACAAACCAAGGTATTGACAGGAGTAAGAAAGAGAGAGAACAGCTTTTGACATGGGAGACAGAATCATGAGGCTCTGAATTGGTAGGAGATGCCAGGGGTATATTGTGGTTTGGAATATCCCATTGGCTGGTACCATTGTCTCTCCTGGCTGTGGCCCCCACCCACCTTCTGGGGAAAATTAACCCTATCTGGGCTGAACCCAGGCCAGGGTGGAGTTTTGTTTGCTCTAGGCCCAGTAAGGTGAGGTATTTCCCATTTTTAAAAGGAATAACTCATTCTCCTTAAACTGATAAACTGGTGGGGTTTTTGTTTCATTTCTCACTTTGCACAAGTCTTAGGGTTGTTTGTGTATGTGTGGCCACATATTTAAGATAAACATTGCTCTTGCCTCTTCAGTAGATGAAACTGAAATGGTAAAAAATGGGGCTAAAATGCAAATGAGTTGTGGAATTGGTCAAAAGTTACACGAGAGTGAAGTTTTACTGTGGTAAAGAAAGCACTGTATTTAATGCTTCATGTGTGCTGTGTTGCCATTAAGTTAAACTTGCAAAAAGAACCTTCATGGTTGGTTTTTTTTTTTTTCTTGTATCAAGGAATGGCTTTAGTTAGCTTCTTTGGGAACATTAAAAAGTAGAGATACTGGGCAGGAGTTTACAACTCCACATTCTTTCCTTTAGCTTTAATTCCCACAAAGCTCACTCTGCAAACTCTTGATGCCTGTTGTCTAGGGAGGTCCATAAATACACTTCTTCATGATATTTCTTAGGGATTATAGTTACTAGCTGTCTGTGGCATTCTTTAAAAAGCTTACAGAACTGGTGTTTGTTCATTAATGCAATAAAGTAATGCCAAGAAAGAGTTACACTCCTCGCTTCCCTTGATGAATAGTCACTAATACAAAGAGTGCCCTTCCAGTGCCTGCTGCCCAATCCAAGTGGAGCACTGGGGAGAGCTAATATGAAACACGGATTGCAGTATCCACCTCCTGAGACTATGACTTTTCCTGTGGTAAACAAAATTTTGCAGATACCTGGCTTTATTTCCAGTGGAATGGTTCCATACCCAGAATGGTCCTGTTGCTGGGATGCTCCTTAGGTAGGCAGCTGAACCTGGAGTTCATTAGAAGCAACTGGAGTCTGTTAACACGCTCACCTTCCTGCCAACAACAACTAGTAAAGTTTGAAGGTGATTTTCTGATTTGGCTTTCTGTGCCTCTGTCTGTAAAGCTAAGAATCTGAATAGTTACTCAGTTAAAATTTTTACACCTCTCACACTAGGTTAGTTCTGGAGCTAAAACTCACTGACTTTTGCAGTAGCAGTAAATGTCTCTTGCCCTCTTAGTGGTGCACTCTTAAGAAAACAAGCTTTTTTTCATGTGAAAAGGTTTCTTTAAGGTTTTGCAATGTACTATAGTCTGATTTTAAAGAAGCCACAAGCCTGGAGACACTGGAGCTGGGAGAGATGATCTTTTCCTATCAATTCTTCTCATGTAGTTCAATCTGAAATCTTCTCCAAATAATTCTTATAGTACAAAACCAAACAAACAAAAAGAAAAACTAAAAAGAGGACTTTCAAGAAGAAACATTTGCTTCTTAAAAACATGATGGTTTGGCTTCTTTGACAAATCCTTACTCAACATTTGTTATTAGTTTTGATGCATATATTTTGTGGGGTTTAGGTGAAATGTACAACACTAAAATTTCAGGCATCCATTTCTTCCATTTAGAAGAAAAGTGCCAGCCCACATTGTAAAACATTTTCTGCTTACCTCTGTTGCCAATCAACAAAACTGTTTTTTAAGCATAGTGATCTTTTTAATGAATTACTTCTTAAATGCTGTGAAATGGAGTTCCTCAATTAATGTTCTAAAAAATTAGAAGGATTCTTTAGCTTTGGGAAAAACTACTTATCTATAAAATCCTTTGGTTTGTTTTCAAGCAAGATAATACAGCAATTTAAAACAATTCCAGCTATGAAAGAGCTGGGTGGGATCTAACTTACCATGTGTGAATAGTTCTCCAGAGGTACCTGCCTGAGTTCTCTGTATCATAACTGGGAAAGGTGGTTCCTGGGACAGCTCCTAGAAGGAGCTCCAGTAGAACTGTGGCATTCTCCTGAATTGAATATGAAGAAGGGTTTTTTTATTATTATTTATAAGCATACTATAAAATTTGTTGAAAGTGAAGAGCTTTAATATCAGTTATTGATTAAATAATTTTGTAAGTGTTTCAGTCTAAAAATATGTGCTTCCAGTTGTCTTCTGTTAGGCTAAGTTGTTTAGCAACATATCAAAACAATTCCATGAAAAGATTACTATGTGTTTTTATTAATCCCATAGGCAGCTTTTGCAAATGTTTTTGTACTATAAATGATTGCAGTGAGTCATTAAAGCACATGCAGAGAACCCATGTATCCTTCTTGTCCTTCAAGTTTTGTTTCAATACCAACCTGATAACGTGATTTACGGAACTGTGTGTCCTGGGTGCACGGTGCTGTTACCACTACTTAAAACCAATCCCTGGTGAAGCATTTCACACAGTCTTCCTTTGCCAAGAAGTTGAATGTGATGTCCTGTGTTCTGCACAGTCGATGCTTTTCTGTCAGAGCTGGCTGTAGGAGAGTTACAGGAAAGCAGTGCTAAAGGCACTGTTAATGCTTTCTTTCAGGAATTACAGCGGAAGTCCTCGTGGTCGCCTCCTTTGATGAACTGCACAGAAGAGCTCAGGAGGCCAAGGGGAAGATTGTTGTCTACAACGAACCTTTCATCAGTTATGGTGAAACTGTACAATACAGATCGCAGGGAGCAGTGGAAGCTGCTAAAGTTGGAGCAGTGGCATCCCTCATTAGATCTGTCGCTTCTTTTTCTATTCATAGGTAAGCATTTTTCTGTTTTCTCCCCACAACTCACATTTCACCCTTTAGTTCACATGTCCTTTCTGGGCAGGCATTTTTGTTCCTTATGACTTCAATGTTGCCAGTTATGAGTGGGTGTTTGGTTTTGAAACTATTGGCAGGACAATAGTTCTTTTCCCCTGTGCTTTGCCATTCTTTCAAAGTGTTTTCATTTTTTTGTTACTGATCCAAATTTTGTATGATATTTGTTTTAAAGAAGTTCCTGCATTCTCAAGGCTGCCATAAATATCCTGACAACATCCAAAATCAAATGTCTTTGGTGACAACATGTGCCAGATTGTCAGTGATGATATGAACTGGTTGTTCAGTATATTTGACTAGAATGTAAGTGTACAGATTTTTTCGTACTGATCATTTTCCTGGCACAAGATTGACTTGTACTAGGTGCAGGAGCAGTCTGCATTCAACATATCTATTTAAAACACTTGAGCAGTAAGATTTGTGATTCTCATGCCGCTTTTTAAGCGTGGCGGGTTAAAATAATGATTTAGAAAGAAAATTTAAGTATTTTTAGATTTCTTAGGATGTTATTTATTGTATATGTGTTGTATTGCTGAAATGAGCTTGCTTTCTTTGAGTTTTCTGGTTGGTAACAGAGTTCTCTATTTTATCTGGTGATCTTTTTCTAACTCTGAAAACTTCAGAGCTTCAGAACACTTCAGATGCTCATCTATTGTGAAGAAGGTTATCTGGGGCATAGACAAGTAATGGAGAAGACACCAGACATAAAGTAAAAGGGTGACAGATACACGTTGTCTGCTAACATAGTATTTTTAAAGTTTTACACAGTTATTGGTGAGCTTAATGCCTGCAATGAGCTTTGCATAGTAGCCTGCTGGCTACGATGAGAGTTCTGGTCACACAGGCTCAGACAGCAGAGCTGGACTGAGGACTGCAGATGGGACAGACACGTCTCCCTTCTACTCTCCTGAGGCTGAGCAGGGGTGGCAGGGGCATTAAGTGATGCCAGACACAAAGCTTGACTGCTTAAACTTCAGAGCTGTGTTAATAAAGCCACTTCCATGAGCCAGTGTGGAAGAGATACATGCAGTTTACACAAGAGGTGCCATATTTTGTAGCATTGTTCTTGGCAAATACATGTTTAGAGCAGTACAGGTCATTTATTCCTCTCTCTAGTTGCCCAGTAACTCTTTACCCACAGAGGAGTCACGGACAGTAGCTAAGCTGACCCTGAATATGTGCAACATCAAAAACTGGCATGGTGCTCTGTTTAGATAACACCATGGTTTCTTTTTGATCTCTGCTCCTAGGTTTTTTTTGTACAGCAGTTTAGGTTGGTAGGTGGGAAGGGGTGGTATTGCTTTGGGTGGGACTGGGAAGTGGCTGGGACAGGCACTTGGAAGCATGTTTGATTCTACTATTTCTGACAAAATGTAAGTGGTCACATCTCAGCAGTATGAGAAGTGTGCAAGTGTCACCATTTGTGATGCTTCAGAAAGTCTGAGAAATGCCGTAATGCCAACCAACTATACTGGGTCATGAGCAGAGGACAGCTTTGCTGGCACTGTAGTTTCTTGATAACATTTTTATATGCTCCATATTCCCACAAAGAAGGCAACATTACCTGTTTAAAATGCTTTCTCAAAAATAAAGCACCTGGAATTGGCATACTATCCGCACTATACTAGTGTATTTCTTGATACCCAACAAATGTGATGTTTACGAAGTATTTTCTAATAAACTTCGTAATAATGAACAGATAGTAGAGTATATTTCAAAAACAGTTTTATGAAAAATTACATGGTTTCAAAATAATCTTACTTGGTGTCATCAAAGAACACTGCAGTCTATAATCTGCTGATTTTCTGAATACCAGAAGATGGTCTATCCCGTCCTTAGTTCTGGTGCCCTGCAGAGATGTTCATTTGAAAGTGGCTCTTTGTGTCTTCTGTTTGCCAGACTATTTATAGAAGTGCATTTTAACATGTAATGGAAAACTTAGAGATGAGGAACAGAGGCGGAGACTGAAGGTATTAAAGTCTGTTTATTAGGTCTGGGTACTGGCATTACAGCTATTGCAGAATTGAATGAAAAGAGAGGAGAAACAGATGCCAAATGCATGTTTGTTTAGAAGTATTGAATCCTTAATTGAGGCTGGGAGCTGAGGTGTCATTCCCAAAAGCAATTTCAAATTTAGATGCTGCCAGGAAGCGTTTTTTCATTAAATGAACTTTCTGTCCTTTTTTCATTTACCTTCACTTGAGGTTTTTTTGGGGTGTGAGAGGGATTGGTTTATCTTTTTTTTTTTCCTATAATAAGGGAGGTATTCAGGTCCAGTCCATCATTTCTGCTGCTCCATGGTGCCTGGATCTGTTTGTCTTGTTTCTAACAGAAAACAGATATTGCTGTAGGCAGGATGGATTTTCTTATCTCCATGTCTTCTCCCACGTCTTCTCTTAATCACCAGCTGTGTAACTTGTCTCCTTGTCTGTCCTACCAATGTACTGTGCTGGATGGACTCTACTGAATGTGGTGCTTCTTGTCAGTCAGTGTCTGAGGCACTGTTTGTTCAAATTGCTTGCCTTTTTGATTGACTGATGGGGGGAAAAATGCATTGCTGCAGGGAGTAGTGTCTTAGAAGGGTGAGAGATGAAAGGTTAAAAAAAAAACCAACCAAAACCAATAAAAGACTTCTAAGTGTTGTGAAAGAAAGTCTTGCATTTTTGCAATTTGTAGATTGTTACTTTGCTGACCAGAAGCTTTGCTTAGGCCTGTGTGTTTACTTCTGCACCTAGAATATGAGTAACTGCTAAGGGGATTGTGGCAGCTCTCCAAAACATTCTGGAAACATCTCAGAAGAAAGTATCCTCCTTGTGATACTGCACAATCCCAGTTTGCCCACATGAATGAAGGGTGGAACTTCACAATTATGCCTAATTTCTGTCAGCTTTGTTGTGTGTGGGTTTTTTTTGGTTGGTTGGGATTTTTTGGGGGTTGTTCGTTTGTTGTTGTTATTTGCTTACTCTGTTTACAACGAGTTGTGCTGGCTGGAACAATGGAAGCCAACTTCGTGGTGTGATTTCTAGGTGATCTTGCAATGTGAATAATACTGATAGCTTAAGACTAGGAACTTCCTAGTAGATTAACATTTTAGGCTTGTTAGGGCTGATTATTAAAGCTTGCTGACAAGCTAGAATTGGTAAAATCACAAAGTGAATTAAGTCAGTGTTCTTTTACTGGCAGCTTACTGGCTATTCCTCATTCCAGAGATGGCAAGCAACTGCCACATTTTCAAGGGCAAAAAATGTGAAGGAGACCTTTGAGCAGGCATTATGTGGACAGCTTGTTTTTCTTTAAGGTATGGTAGTATAGCTACTGAGTGGGTGAAACCACTTGAGGACTTGGGCATCCCAACTCTGAATGGGGGCAAGAAGGGATAAACTTGAATAGACTCAGGAAAACTTATTGCTGTATTTACAGCTCATTCCAACTGATTGGTGATGGGGAAGGACTTGAAAGATTCGTTGTTGATTCATTTAATTAGGACATATATGATAAATGTATAGGAAATAAAATTAGCAACAGCATCTCCCTTGGCCTGTGAAGAGATGGCAGTGGTTACATGGTTGGTATTACCATGTTGTGTAGCATTGTTTTGTGTCTTGTGGCATTTGGCTCTAACACAACACAGGGACAATAATTCTCTTGCTACTTTATGGGTATCATGTAAGAGTGGGGTTTGTTACTTGGGAGGTTGTCACTGTAACAGGTAGGTAATTTTTCCTGCCCTCCCTCCAAACGGTGTGTTTGTGAAAATCTTTTCCCCAATAACAATTTCCTGAATCACTGGCAATTTGGTGGTGAAGACATTTAAACATGGGTACTAAGTGTTTAGTGTAACTAAGCTCTTTTTAATGAACCTTCTCAAATAACAGATATTATTGTCAACAGTATCCATAGTATTTGGCTTTTTGGAGAAATCCAGATCTTGACTTTTTTTGCTTTAGTAGCTGGCCCGTACTGTGATTAATGGTGCTGTACTAGTTAAAGTAATAAATGTTTACTGTTGTGTACAATAAATTGATGACTATTTCCCAGTTTGTAGTGGATGGTGTTACAGCAAAAAATACTCAATTTAGGAGGCATGATTAAAAATGTGGTTGTAATAAGCTAGCCATAAGTCTGGGTTTTTTTGCTTCCTAGCTGCATGGTTTTAGAATGTTTTCTAGATAAAAGGTTAGATGGTTCAGTATTCATCCTGTGGTGAATGTACTCTTACGAATCTAAAGCTGTAAGTAAATCCTTCTGTTCCTCAAGAACCACAGATTAAAGTTGTAACGCTTTGTCTTGTAATAACGACCCCTTTAAGGGCCCTAGAAAGAAGCAAAACTGTTTTTCAAGAACTCAAAAAGAAAGTTGCCCAGAACTCTCAGAGATAAATGCCAAGAGCCTAATTATTATGTCCTTTAAATGCTGCAGAACAAGCTCTGCAGTGTATAAGAAATCAATCAGGGAGCATATTACAGGGACAAAATAGATCAAGGAGTACTTTGACCCAGTCTGGAGACTGTTAATAAGGACACATACTTGGTCAAGTTCTTCTTTTTTCTGGGCTGAATTCAGCATCTTATACTTATCTGAAGTAAGTAATTTCCTTCACTGTCTCTCCCCTTCTTCAAGCTACAGATGGCCAAGATACAACGTCTGCTTGTGAAGCTCTAGTAACTCTAATCAAAAGCTGTGTCTGGATGAAAGCTGAATTTGTGAGTGGCATGGTGCAACTCAAGGTTTACGGCAGAGGTTGCATGGATGCATATGGCACAGTGAAGTGCAGTCATGCTAGGGCTGGCCTATTGTTTCATGTAATTATGCAGATTTGAAAACTGTTGCTTTCCCTTTCTCTTAATTTCCCCTTTTTTGTAACCTCACTTTGTTTTTCTTCTACTATATATAGTCAGGTATACCTTTCTGTACATACACTGTACTCTCAAAGTGCATCTGTTTTGCCTCTCCTGTTTTCCCTTTCATTCTTCATTGCTTTGTAAACTATTCATTCCCTTCTCAGTCTCACTGGCAATGTATGTGAGTTAGGGTAATTTTTCAGCTCTCAGGGGCTAGCACAGTGATTTCTTACATGTCACCTCTTCCTAATGCTTGGTTTGCTGCCTTTGGTTTCAGATGTGAGACTTGCCTGCTAAGGAGAGCTTCCTTCTTTCCTGAGAACTCTATGTCCAAGGAAAGTAAGGGCTTATTCACATCAGTACTGGCAGAGACACTCAAATTCTGCTCATTCTACTAAGTTTTTTGAAGTCTGGATAGTACAGTAGTTTTTTGGTAGGATTTCTTATGGTTTTGTTTGGGGGGGATTTTTATAGCAAAGAGTTACAGCTGACTTTGAAAACTGATATTTTTTTATTGTTGAAGTACTGTATTCTCTGGTTGTGTCGTGAACTCTGAAGACTCTTTTCCCTCCTGTTCTGCCCCTCCTTCCTGCCTGTTAGCACATGTGTGAAGTTAATTTCCTGCAGTTCTGTTCAGTCCTCTCAATTTTTACTTTGCTTTTAATTAAGCTAGCCCTGGGCTCTCATGTCTGTAGGGATGGGATGTATTTTAGTCTGTAAACCTGCTTGCTTGTTTTCTTGGTTAATGGAATAATCTTGCTTCATGTTCTCTTGGGATGAGGGAAAATATTTTACTGGTTGTCCAAGCTTTTCCTCTTCTAGCTGCTAATCATAGAATCATAGAATGGTAGGGGTTGGAAGGGACCTCTGGAGATTGAGTCCAATGCCCCTGTCAATGCAGGAACACCCAGGGCAGGCCACACAGAAACAGATCCAGGGGGGTCTTGAAAGACTCTAGAGAAGGAGACTCCACAACCTCTCTGGGCAGCCTGGGCCAGGCTCTGTCACTCTCACAGTGAGGAAGTTTTTCCTCATGTTGAGGTGGAACTTCCCATGTTTCACCTTGCAACCATTACCTCTCACCCTATTACAGGGAACCACTGAAAAGAGACTGGCTCCTTCTACTTGACACCCACCCTTCAGATATTTGTAAACATGAATAGTCTTCCCTCTGTCTTCTCTTCTCCAGGATAAACAACCCCAGGGCTCTCAGCCTTTCCTCATCAGAGAGATGTTCCAGTCCCTTCAGCATCCTCGTAGCTCTTCGTTGGTCTCTCTCTAGCATTTCCCTGTCCCCCTTGAACTGGAGAGACCAGAACTGAACACAATACTCCAGATGTGGTCTCACTAGTAGAGAGTAGAGGGGGAGGAGAACCTCCCTCAACCTGCTGGCCACACTCTTCTTTATGCACCCCAGGAGACCATTGGCCTTCCTGGCCACAAGAGCACATTGATGTCCCGTGGATAACTGACTATCCACCAGACAGTAAGTAGGTGGCAAGCAACAGATACATAAAAAGACAGTTTGTGTACCCTCTGACAGCACTGTTCTTAGCTGAGTTTTTGTGTGGCACAGATGCAGGTAGATCTGAGAGGTATGGCACAGCAGCTCTAAAACCACATTCACTTGATCATTCATTTGGCTGGTGCTGAGATTAATATCTTTCTCTAATTTCTCTTCTGCTGAGGAAGGAATGCTGGTGACATCGTGGCGTGTTACTCCTCATCTCTCTCCCTGTAAATACGAATCTGCCACAGATGGTTCATAGATGGAAGGAATGAGAGCGTCTTCTCAGATCCATAAAACATTTCATTCCTCAAATTGAATGTGGAATGATGACATATTTGCCATTTCCAAACTTCAGCTTTGTGCTAAATGCCAGTATTTTAATGGATCACTCTGGCTGATTCTTAATCTTTTCCTCTCGCCCAAAATGTTGAGAAAATGTTAAGTTGTTGTAATTTTGACTTGTTTACTTTTCCAGTCATTCACTGTGCACATTTGCAAACTACGTTTGGCCATTTTCCCTCCCTCACACTTGCTTCCCATACCTGCCTGATGCTTTGGCACGGCTTTTGGCTTCTGGCTGGAAGATGAGTGAGCAGGTTTCTTTGGAATTAGTACAAGTCTGAGGAATGATTTAGGTGACTGCTTTCCTCTTGGAGACTAATAACTGCTCTCTGCATGAGACCTTATACTTTTGGCTCTCTTTCCACCACGTCCCGTGACACAGACATAGAAATCTTTGTAGAGAACACAATGGTGACCAAGGAGTACCGGAGTGGAAGTCTACCCAGAATTCTGAGACTCCTCCCTGGTTTTGGTGAATACCAGCAAATCTTCTGGGATAGGAGATGGTCTTTAAATGGAGTGAGAATAATTAAGCAGACCACCGAATCCATAAAAGGCTTGAGGTTTGGTATGAAGATTGCAGTCAAATTAGGATAGCTCTCACTTTTTCCAGACTGCTTGGTTTATTTCCAGGGAGTACGTTCCCTGTTGTGTCTAGTTTCGCCTGTCCAATGGCTGCAATCCAAAACAGGTTCATTCTATAATATCGTAAAGTCTGACTCACAACTCAGTTGGTTCAGGTGAAGAAAAAAAAAAAAAAAGCAAAAAAGAGCACAGAGCAACAAATCAAAAGTCCGATCTCCAGAGTTTCATAGCAATAGATGGAAGCAGGTGCATGGAAAAGGAACAGTCCAGAAGGATGGGAGGAAAAGCAAAGTCAGGGTGTGTAGGGGGGGCTTGGCTCTATCTTGTGCATGTGCTCTTTCATACAGCTGTAACCAATTTTACTCCAGTTTCTAATCCTTCACTGTGATTTCCACAACACATAGCTATAAACAGCTACTTCCTGGCTCATGAGAAGTTTTTCATTAAACGCAACAGACTACGATAAAATAAAGGGGATTTTAAATCATAGGATATAATATGGGGGTTTAGTGGGGGAGGGCTGAGAGGGGAGATCCCTCATTTTAGGAAAAAAAAAAACCAACTTATGCCACACTGGACAATTTGCATATTGATTATAGTTAGTGGAGCACCTTTAGTTGCAGAATTATTATTTTCTAGAGTAGAGAACCATAACTTTATGTTTGTGAGTTGAGAGTGATAAGGTATCCCTTCCAAGCCATTCCAGAATTCTTTTCCTTCTCACTCTGCCAAACAAAGCAGGTATTTAGGCAAAGCAATTCAAAGTGTTTATTTGTCTATGAAAAGAGATGAAAACATGCAGACACTACTGAATAAAACATTATTGCTCAGCCCTTCTGCCATCCACTTGGTTCTGTATATCGTTCTAAAAGTATTATTTTGAAGATTCATCTATACCCTGTTGGATATAGGGATCCATCATGTGCTCACAGACAAAAACTAGTAGAAGGGAAAAATTAAGGAACGTGTTTTCACGTCCATGTGTATATACATGGCTAGACATATTCCTTTTGAAAACGTTGGCTGCAATTTAAATAAATGCCAAGAGAAGTCATAATTGTGGACCAGAATTTCTGAAAAAGATTATATATGTGTATCCTGGACGAAGTCAGTGGCAGCCAAGTGATTCCAGTTTAAATTGCCAGTGCTAAACCCTTGGTAATTGAGATAAATTTAAAAATTGTTATCTTGCTCTTAAGGGATTACTCTTTTTTTTTTTTTTTTTCTGTACTACTGATGCAGATTCTTCTGCAAGTTTAAATGCAGGAGGTATTTCTGACTTGATGCTCATATACAGTCAGTTATATGACCTCTGGAAAAGCAATTCAATTTTTTCTGCTTCCCGTGTTAATTAAAGCAAAGATGTGTGGTTTAGACTATGTGCTCATCAGACTGCAAATCACCTTCTGGGGGGTGGTAACAGGTTTTAAATAACCTATCTGGACTACCCAGTCATCAATAGAGGCAAAAGAATCCAGCCAGTTAGGTCTCATAAAGATCTAAATTCACTGTAATTGTTAATACATTACAGGAATATTTGCTTCCCACGACTTATAGCACCTGATATATTTGTGTTTTTAAATTCATTTTGTATTTAAATTTAATAATATACTATTCAGAAGTTCAGGGCTTACATTACATACTGATACATGAAAATATAAAATCAAGTCCATTAGTGCACTGTTCCCTCAAGCATTTGAAGTCATTCTCTGTTAATGAACTTATAAAGCACAGTCTGAAGTCACCTAATATGGTAATAGAAATTAATAGTTGCAGCTTATTTTAGCAGTCAGACACTTACACGTGTGCAATTTCATTGCAGACAAAAAGCAATTATTTTCCTAGCGGTAGGGTAATAAAGTTCATAGTAGTAAAGTATTTCTATTTTCTTCATCCTTTTATTTATTTGGAAAGGTTTTCTTTGTAACTCGGCCATCGTCCCCAGGATGGATTTAAAATCTCTTCTTCCCCTGTTTTTGAAGAGTTCCTTACCCCAAATTTTTTTTCCACAGATGTAGTTATAGCTCTGGAAAATACCTATGTGCATACATTGCCTATACAGCTCATCTGTCTTTCATAGCTCATTTCGAAGGAGCAATCACCCTGTTGCAATGAGCATCATCCCAGTGGTTAGCATCGTATGTCCCCCAAATGAATATGTGTCTCTTGTCAAACTTAGGAGCCTAAAAACGGAGCTGCAGATCTGAGGTTTACTTACTGCATGTGGGAAGCCTAAATTTAACTCCTTTCCCCAAGCCTTTTCCCTTCTGCATAAATGCTGCGGAGCTGTGTAATTCTGTGCTGCCAAGGACAAGGTAAAAAGTGGTGGTTTGAAAAAGCCTTGGTACAAACTCAAGAGGAAGCAGTCTCTGGTGAACGCCACTTGTTTTTATGTGGTCTTGGCCACTAACTGTGGTCCTGAAAATATGATTAATGGCCCTAGAAGTCAAAATGACTGCTTTAAAGCAGAAGCTGCATCTCAGATCCTTCAGGTAGCTGCTCAAGAAAAAGAGAACTCTCTTAGTCAAAGAAGGGAAAGTCCAAGGAGGCTTCAGGGATTCGTTTAAGGTGTTAAGAAGAGAGCGGTTCTGACAGAACAGATATAAAAATTGAAAACAAATGTTATCTTTGCTCTCTTAAAACTTATCCTGTTTACTTCAAAAGCATTGTTTCTTTTTAAGTTTAAAGAAACCAGCCTTCTTACTCCTATCACAGATGACAGACATGTGGTAGTCCCCGACCCCTGTAAACCTCACCTGTCTTCAGTCTGGGCTGCACACAGAAGTTGTGTTGTGCCACGTTAATCGAGTTGGTATGATGGAAGGGATGTGGCACCACGTGTCTGCTGGCCAGTGTGCTGGGACCAGTGGACATACCTTTTCCTGTGCAGGCAAGGAACTGAACTATGCCAGGGAAAGGCATCTTTGTAATGATACAAGTGCATTTCCATTATGGGCTGACCCATAGCTGGAGTTACTGTGATGAAATCATATTTACTAACTTATACAGTTCTTCCAACGTAGAAACAGCTTGTGGACCTGGCCATAGGGTTGTTTTTTTGCCTGGTGCCCCTGGTGCATACCAAAAGGAAGTGGATAACAAAACTTCATGGTCCAAAAAGCATTCCTGAGCATAGATTTAGACTCGGGCAGCAAGAGTCTCCTCCTGGGCTTCCCCCAAATCCACAAGAGATACAAAAGGCTCTACTGCTGTACTGGATGATTCTCTGTTCTGATCAGTTGTATGAGCTGCCACATTGCTGAGTCTCTCTCTTTGCTCTTTTGAGGTGCATCTGTGCTAAGGCTGCTGCTGCCAGAGCCACTAACCACAGTCCAAGTAACAGGCTTTACAGGGAGGTCACAATCCCGTCTCTGCAGCCTGCACTTTGCTGAAATACAGGTTTATATATAGCGAAGCATCTCTGCTTTTGTTTGCATCAATGTGCAGTGTGTCTTCTCCCTACGTTCTTGTGCTTCACAGTATCCCTCAGCCCATCTCTGATAGGGCAAAGGAATGGGAAACAGAAAATGTGCTTCCAAAGTTCATGTGTATGGAGAGGGAGGAAAAAAAAAAACCCTCTGTGAGGAGCAGAGTCCTCTCCTCTTATAGCTGCCTGGTATATGACATACGTTGTTGCCTTCTAACATGGGATAGTGAGAGAGAGGCATGGTGGGGCATAAAAGCAAGTACCATGTTCAGCACTGCATAATGCCTTATAAATGGTCTGTGAGTCACTTTGGCTAGTTGATTTGCATTTTGACACTATAAAGCTGGGGAGAGAGAGAAAGAAATTGCTTGGATCTTCTCTAAAATGGAATTTAAAACATATGTTGTTAGTTCTGAGTGCTTTCATTATTAATTTTGTTGCAGCCTATACTGGAGGTAAGATCCAAAGATTATGTCTCATCTCAAAACTTTGAAAAAAGTAGAAGGGTTGAAATTATTCTGCACCTGTGAAGGGCTTGACAGACATAGCAGCAGCAGCAAGGTAGAATAACCTTCCTCTGGCAGCCAGGGGTCAGAAAACCATGCCAGTGTCTCCAGAATGGCCTCTACAGCTCATATGTCCAAGATGGATTTATAACACAGGAGAGTGCTGGCTGGCAGATGGGAACCACCCTGTCTGTTTCCCAGCCAGCCAAGCAGGCAAAAGAGGGTCTGTGGCCACTCCAGGTTGACACATCCAAGGGGGAATTGAGGCCTGGAGTCCATCAGCTGCCCAGATGCTGTGCCCCTGGCCCTGTGCTGATGCTGACTGGTCCTTCTGCATGACAGAGCTCTTACCCAGCAGAGACAGCTTCAGGCTTTTTTCTGCCCAACTCCTGCCCTGAGCCACATAGTTCCCAGCCCATGGGGGCACTCCCGTGTCTCAGGCTAGCTAGGCTTTAGCAGCACCTGAGACTGCATTCAGCTCTCTGGTTAAATCCTGGCAGCTCATGCCAATACCAGCATAGATGTGGCAGAAGTAAATGAATTAGATTTACGTTCAGCGTCGGTACCCTCGAGTAGGGGGAGTCATTAGTGAAAGGAGTGATTTTTCTTTACAGACTGGAGGAATAATACTCTATTTCTCTTCTTTACCAAGAAAACTGCTGCAGATGGGAAGCGACAGGAGATCATTGTATTGGACTCTAAACGAAGCAACGCTATTAATATTGGCTTGACTGTCTTGCCCCCTCCCCGCACTATCAAGACTGCTATTTTGAACTTTGACGAATATGCCTTAAACAAGGAAGGAATAGAGGTAAGAAAGAACAGTCAGTGTCTTTAAGTCTGCATTTTTAACATTTCCTGGGTTTTTTTCTATGTTGCACGTTGTACAGGCTGGACTTTCCATGGAAGAGGGAAAAGGAGATCTATCGTATCATGACTGAGGGTTTAAACTCCTCAAATCAATGCAGTGTGCTCAGAAGCATGTAGTAGTCACCTGAGGTTGGGCACACTCAGTAAACATGGATTCTCTGATCTGTGTCCGAGTAACAACGGTGTTAATTCCTAACAAGATTTTCAGAGTATTATCTATTCCTCTGAAGCCTGAATGAAGTATTGTGAGCAGCAAAATTAGGCAATGAGTTACTAGGGCTGATGCAACTCGTACAGGGTTTAATAAAGCTCATGCCCAGCTATCTGTTGGAGTCATTCTAGATTGTATATCTAATGGAAAACAAACACAGTGACTGGTCCTGCTCAAAATAGTATTTCTATGTTACTGTTGTTTGAAGAAAAACAGTTGGTATAAAGATTACAGATGATGTAATTTTTACCGTTACATGTTTGACTTTGCAGATATTCTTACCAAGACCCAAGATGAAATCTGTTGCTCCCCTGTTGTTTTCTTTGGGGTTTTTTTTCTCACTGTGGTTGTATTTATTCCAAATGTTTTGGGGTTTTTTGTTGTGTTGCTTGGGTTTGTTTTCTTGGATAAACATGTATCATCTAGTAAGAGTAACGTGCACAACTACAAATCTCAACAAGTGGCTGAGCTGCAGAGGCTGTGTATTGATGATCAGTCCCCTTTCAGTGGTGTGGCACTGTGTTTCGTGATTTTCCCCTTCCCACCTTCACTGTACTGACTACAGAAGAAAATGAGAAAAGCTGGCTGGAATGGAACTAGAGTTGCCAACAGCTACATGCAAAAGAAGCACATAAAGCAAAAGATCATTCCAGCTAGAGGGCAAGGCCTGATTTATTCCTAATGGAATACAGTTTCTTCCCAAAGTTATATTATTTCTTTGCTATATATATACACCTCACTTGTATTATGAAGGTGAAAAATCAGGCTAAAAAAATAATTTTTCATGACCCAGCCCATGTACCCACCAGTGCAGTTTGCAGTACTGAGCTGTAAAGTGTTGGAGAGCAGTACCCCTCCACCCAAGCCCAGCTCCCAGATTGACAGTTAGATCTCAGCCCTGTCGGCTGTGTTTCCATGCAAACTCCAATGTACAATGGCTGATAAAGAAGGACACGTTTTCATTACCTTTCATGTATCACTCCTTTGGATTGTGTCCTCTGGTATGCTTAACAGAAGGGCAGCTGCTCTGCATAGCTCACCCTTTGCAGTGCCAACATTTGTATCTGGACTGTCCATCTGCCAGCAACCTGTGGTGTCCACAGTTGTGAGTGCCTTGTACCACCACACCCTCCTTTGGGTGGTCTTTCCATTAGCCTCCAGAAACCCATAATTACATGTAAAATATATATGCAGATAGCTTTCAAATTGAAGAATTCAAAACCCAGGAAATGATACACTGTTGATATACTTGCCCAGTGCTATGGAAAATGGGATTTCTAAGTTCTGCATCTACTGCTTGAAGCTAAGGATGTGAGTAATCCTGATGTGATCATTCAGATATTTAAAATCAAGAGAATGGGTAAGGGGAGTAGAGCTCAGCTACTTTGCACCTTGATGGATGAAGCCTTCATTGGTTGGGAAGGATGATGTTCATGGAGAAAAGAACTTGTTTCTCCTCATTGTTCCGTATTTATTTACTACTTACCAGGTAAAACCCTGTACTGAATTCAGATTACCCAAGTTACAAATTTTCCCTATAGCACATTATTATAGAGTCAGACAGACGTTTATAGTGAGATAGAGGCTGAATTAAGCTATGCAGAATTGGCCAGGAGGTGCACAGAATGATATAGAAATGCATCTTTGTGGCTACCACTGTTTTCAGCAGAGCCCTGCCTCAGTTTTCTGTACTGCTTCTGTGATCTACAGTATAGACAAGCTTTGTTTCCTATATCTTTTCTCCTCTGTAATGATTTGTTCATTGGCTTTAGCCTTAGATTTAGCTTAGAGGGAACAGAGGTTGTCTTTTCAGTCTAGATTTTCAGAAAGTTTTCAGTTTCATATCTACAGTTCCTAAATAGTAGGAAATAACTTGTAGTGATGACGAATGAATCACTAATAGTGTAAGCATCAGCTTCATTTATTTAAAAACGGAGAATAAAGCAAATTATTTGCTATATGATATACTTTATAGTGAATCTATGGGTGAATGAGGCAGGACTGGTAAGGAAAAAAAAATTATGTGATTGGTCTGATTAAAAAACTGCATCACAGTTGGTACTCAAAAGCCTAGAAGAGATGTCATACCTAGTACAGAAGAGAAAGATGTAGGGAGAGCAGAAGAAGAGATGTAATGTGTGCAGGGAGGACACAATAGTCAGTGCTACAATTTCAGAGAAGCTGTAATTCAGATTCACCTTTAGCAGATCCAACACAGAGTAGGGCACCAATACGGTAAAAAGTCACCTGAGCCATCCTTTGCCTCAGCTGTGCTATGTCCTTCATTGAGGAGCTTTGCCATTGTTGTGTTAGCATGTGTGTGGCTTTAGCTCTGCATCTTTGTGGACAAATTCAGATTAAATGGTACCTTAAAAATGACATGAGCGATTGCTTTAAGGACAGTGGACTAAAGTAGAGCTGACAGTAGTGCTAGCAACAAGGTAGTGATGCAGTGGGATGCAGGATACAAGTGTATAATAGTCCAACTCACCATCAAGTTCATAGTCACCAAATAAACCCTCTCAATTCTGCTTTGCTTGTGCCATTTAACTCTTGCTAGTAATCCATACTTTGCTTTTTAACTTCAAATAAGTTTGACGGTGGAAAGAATAACAAATAAGTTAAGACAGTGGGGAGAAAAACCTCCAGGTATTTTAAAGCCCTCTATACATAAGCACGTTGCATAATTTTTGGCCATGTGTTTGAAGTGGTTAGGTACCCACGAGCTGTGAAAAAGGGCAGAAAATGGGGGCATGGTGCTAGAAAGGAGGATATAGGTTATTTAGTATGGAGAGCAGGCTCTGTTAGAAGCGTATTTTCAAAGGAATGCACAATGGGTGTCTGCAAGCATGCACCAATCCAACTGAAAAAAAAAATGTTGTCACCTTACATTTGCCAAAGTAGTTGTGTTTTCCTTTCTTTGAAAGCTTGGCATTCATTGTATTCAAGCAACTTGGAGCTGGCTGCAGGATAAAGAACTGCCTGCTTAATATGGATGAGGGCTTTCTGTGAGATAAGTAAAAGAGGGAGAGCTTAAAATTCCTGGCACCTAATTTTTGTGAAGTATGTCATGGGCAAGAATAGTGTCCACCAAACAATCACCAGTCCTTGTTGCTTGTCTTTAGTAAAAGAGTGGGTCCCTCTGTAAAGAGCTAGTCGGTAAGGGAATGTGGATTAAAATCGAATTATACCAAAGAGTGAGATTAATTTAGCAGAATAAAAATGGGGTAATGCTGTGAGGACATTAACATGGGTAGCCGTGTCCTTCACAGTGTAACTTTGTGATGCCATGCAATATTGACTGCATTGGTGGGTATAGCTTTCAGTAAAACTATTTGAAATGAAAAACCTCTCTAGGTATGCTAGGCCCTCCACACTCTCAGCTGGTAAGTACGTTGAAGTCCAGGTGTCTGGAGTGGCTCGGCAGCCCTGAGATGTAAAAAGGAGTAAGAAATGAGAGCCTGGTGTTAAAAAGGCAAGTGGTGACCTGTATAAACACAAACCAAAATGTGATTTTCAGAAATACTCAAGGTGTTTAAGTTTTCGTTCTGATAGTTGCCGTGGTACAATTGGCATCTGCACTTTCCAATTTGTTCAGCTAATGCTTTGTAAAAGTGTGATGGGATGTTTGAAATTATGGTGGCTTGTGTGACCTGATAGAACATCTTTTTTTAACAAGTTTAGACAGAAGAGAGCATGGACTTAGTGGAGCCTTGCTGGCTGTACACCCGTGGTCAGCGTATCGCTGCCCTAATGAGTTTCAGACTTTATTTAAAGAAAAAAAAGCTACACTTTCACTCCTTACAGCAAATCAAAACATATTTTTACAGCTTCTGTGACCAGCAACGGCAGGTTCATGTATTGCAGTAGAGAAAGAAGAATGGCATTATCTGTTTGCTGATGTAAGGATTGTGGAGCCCACTCCCCAAGCTGTCCCATGTAGGAGGCAGAGGCATCCACTCTGTGGAAGTCCCCACGGGCTGACCAGCCACTCACCTCAGTAAGCTGAAGGTGTGTTTTCCTGTGGGCTCGCTCTTTGAATTCCCAGAGCTCAGGGAAACAAAAGGGGGTGCTTTGACGTGACTGTTGAAAAGTGGTTCTGTACTTACATTGGTAAGGAAATGGCGAGGATGCATGTGCCTCGGTTCCCAAGTGACAGGGGTGTCTGTCAGGAATTTCAGATACAGTCCCTTCTCAGAACTGGATCGTTTTTGGAAGAGTTGCAATAAAATCAGCGCAGGTGCCCTCGCTTACAGTGGAGTCCTGATGTTCATACGCTGTTACATTTCACTAGAGTTTCTGGAGGTAATGCAAACCACCAGCGTGCCTTGTTACTAGCTGCCCAGGCCTGTCAAATATCCAGTGAAATACCCACTGGTGTGTATTAGGTTATGCATCAGAAGCATTTTTACATCCCTCACATGGCTACTCTTAAACTCTCCAAGGATGATGACCAGCAGGATCAGAATTACTTGCCCAAGCAGATTAGAAGTGCCAGGGAGTAGGCTGTTATTAAGAGGGCAGTTGCACACTGGGTGGTATGAGACCTGCCAGCAGCTCTGGTCCCATCAAGGCAGGGTTTTCAGCAGCAGGGTGATCCTCAGCAGCTGGCATCACAAGTACAGGCTCTTTTGCTTGGCATTCTCTGTTTCACATACACAGTTTGCAGCACAGCAGCTTTGCAGTGCTTAAACACTTTTTGTCAGCTCCATCTGGCTTGTGGTGTTTGCATAAAACTAAAGGAGAAGAGTCCCCTTGGAAATAAAGCTTGCTGTTTCATTGCTCTCTTTAAAATGCCTGAAAGCAGTGCAAAATCTCTGGAGTGAAGGCCCTGCACCACCACAAAATACTTGTGGGATCCCTGGGTAGCTGCCAAAAGTCCTAGTTATTTGTAGGAGGCAATTGAAAATACTGCTGAAGTGTTAGCCTTCAAAAATGCATCAGAAGCATTTTTACATCCATCACATGGCTACTCCTAAACTCTCCATGTATGGATGTTCATATGATCCTGTTTGCAAGCTGCCCTGGCTTAGCTCAGGAGGTGCTGGTTTAGTGTTTTTGTTGAGAGAGGAGTAGACACTAGGAACCCTGACTCCTTCAAAGGACACTCTGTGAGACACCTCTTCTTATGAGTTCCAGACTCAGTCCCTCCTTTTTATGAACTATTTTTAGATAAGTATTGGTTAAGCACTGGGAAATACCTTGAAGCAGCTACTTATAAATCTAGCTTGTTGTTAGGTATGACCTAAGTTACAGATTTCAACATGGATGGATGGATGGGCAGGCAGATGGATAGCACATCTCAAAATCAATACACAAATTCTATCAGTTGGAACAGGTATATATCAAGGACAAGGAGGGTCATCAGGAGCAGTCAGCATGGTTTTACCAAGGGGAAGTCATGTTTGACCAACCTGATAGCCTGTGAAGAAGTAACCAGGTGGATAGATGATGGTAGAGCAGTGAATGTGGTCTATCTTGATTTCAGTAAAGCGTTTGACACCGTCCGCCACAGCATCCTCACAGCTAAACTGAGAAAGTGTGGTCTGAATGATCAGTGAGGTGAATTGTGAACTGGTTGAAGGAAAGAAGTCAGAGAGTTGTGGTCAATGGGGCAGAATCTAGTTGGAGGCCTGTATCTAGTGGAGTCCCTCAGGGGTCAGTACCGGGGCCAGAACTATTCAATGTATTCATCAGTGACCTGGATGAGGACACAGAGTGCACTGTCAGCAAGTTTGCTGATGATACCAAACTGGGAGGAGTGGCTGACACACTAGAAAGCTGTGCTGCCACCCAGTGAGACCTGGACAGACTGGTGAGTTGGGCAGGGAGAAATCAAATGAAATACAACAAGGGCAAGTGCAGAGTCTGGCATCTGGGAAAGAATAACCCCAGGTACCAGTATAGGTTGGGGATTGACTTGTTAGAGAGTAGCATGGGGGAAAAGGACCTGGGGGTCCTGGTGGACAGCAGGA
>WUAM01000245.1:423538-449775 GCA_024336885.1 Actenoides hombroni | reverse complement strand
TCCCAGTTTAGTATCATCAGCAAACTTGCTGAGGGTACACTCTATCCCTTCAGCCAGGTCATTGATGAAGATGTTGAATAAGACTGGACCCAGCACTTACCCCTGGGGAACACCACTACTTACAGGTGACCAGTTGGACTCTGCACCACTGATCACAACCCTCTGAGCTATGTTGTTCAGCCAGTTCTCGACTCATCTCACTGCCCCCATCTCTTCTAACCCACACTTTCCCATGAGGATCTCATGGGAGTCAGTCTCAAAAGCCTTGCTGAAGTCAAGGTAGACAACATCCACTGCTCTCCATGCACCTACCCATTCAGTCACACCATCACACAAGGCTATCAGATTAGTCAGACATGGCTTCCCTGTAGTGAATCCATGTTGGCTACTGCTGATAACCTTCTTTTCTTCCGTGTGCTGAGATATGATCTCCAGAATGAGATGCTCCGTGACCTTTCCAGGGACGGAGGTGAGGCTGACTGGTCTGTATTTACCGGAGTCGTTCTTCTTGCCTTTTTTGAAGACTGGAGTGACATTGCCTTTCCTCCAGTCCTCAGGCACCTCACCTGTTCTCCGTGATTTTTCAAAAACGATGGAGAGTGGTAGAGCAACATCGGCCAGCTCCCTCAGCACTCGTGGGTGCAGCCCAACAGGGCCAATGGATCTGTGTGTGTTCGGTTTACGCAAGTGATTTCCAACCCAATCCTCATCATTTTTAGATCTTTCAAAACAAATATCCTTGTGTTGTGATGAAGTTTTCCCATCTGATGATACGATTAAAGTAAAAATCACTTTTTTTAAATAAAGAAAGCTGCAATTAAAGATTTAGGTACAAGAGCCGAGCCCGAACCTGTGTTGGCGGTTGGGCCAGGCACTTACTGAGCACATCTTCTGATTTAGCTTCATCAGAGAGAATCTAACACTGGTGCTCAAAAGACTGCTTGGTGGTCGGGCAGACAAAGATTTTGGGAGGTTTGCTTCAAAAGTTCATTCTCTATTCAAGCTTAAAGGGTAATATGGACGTACAATATGAGACCTTTATAAAGTCACATCATCTGTATACCAAGTGAAACTGCTGATGGTGTAATTTCGATTGTACTGGCCAGCGATACACTGTCTGGGATATGAAGATTCACTTTGTCAGGGCAGGTTGTGGCTCTTCATTATCAAATGGCAATTCCAAGAGGGAGTACAGGGGACAGAGACAAGGTTTTCTGTGAGTTAGGGAAGACAAACTTAGAGATAGTCACTGTATGTCAGCCAAGTAGGTCCCCTTGATGCTGATGTGTACGTAAAATCAAATGTTGTTGTTATTATTGTTGAAAATGTTTTGATAGAAATGGCTAAACCAGATTGCCTTTTTGTCACCAAAAAAACCCCCAACAAAACAAACAACATTGAGAGAGATCTGGTTTGATGGGAGAAAGTTACTGGATTAAGTTTCCAGAAATAATGTTTTTCAAAGGGTATCGGGGGCACAAGACATTTCTCTGAGTGTGAAAATAAACTATTTCTGTATTCCTTGAGAAAAAAAAAATCCTTTTTACTTTTAAAAAATCCTATTTACCTTTTTCTTCCATTTCATGTGACAGTGCTAAGCTGGTGTCTGGAATCTTCCTCAATGCTGTGTTCTTGGTCCTGGTGCATACGATTATGAGCAGTGTCACCACTCCTACTGCCAGGGCGCTCTCTCTTGTTGGAAGCGCTGAAAATAGCATGCCTATATTACACATGGCTCTGATGCCTTCATTTCTTTAGCCAAGAAACTGTCTTTGTTCGTTGCCATCTTCCAGTGGCAGAGTACTTGCTTCTATTATTGCCGTGTTTTATTTTTAAACTGGGGTTTTTTTTCTCCCTAACATGTGAATTTTAGGCGCGCAGGGTTAAGTGATGAATGTGCGCATTAAAGAGTTATTTTTTTTTTCAGTGAGAAGGAGAATGCAGTTGTGGTCAATATAGTTTAGAATTGATCTCCGAGGAAATTGGAAAACTGATGAACCTGACCCTCCCACGCTTGATACTGTATGTGCTCACTTTTGTCACTGCAGAATTGTTATAAAACGTCTCCTTCTGCACAGACAGCATCTTCTGTCCACTTTGCACAGCCTTGGGGAATGTGTGAGCTGTAAAGGCAGCAGGAAGCTGGGTGATAACTGTAGAGATGTAACAGTAATGCTGTAGCATGGCTGAAGAAACCAAGAAACACCACTGATCATTTCTGAACACTTTTGTCTTACCAGTATAGTTACAGGAATGGTTCGTGGGAAACGTCTCAATGAGAGACGGTCCTAAGGGCACTATCCTGCGGCAGTAAGATACAACCATATTGTCTTCTGTTCTACTAAGGGACCAGGGAGCAAGGATAAAACCTTTGTTTGTGGTGTAACAAGAAGAAATAAGAGCAGAATATGTTTTTATAAGTCTCCGGTGAGTTACGTTTCACAGTGCTATGCGCGTTGTCTTGCTACCCTTAGAGATAAGAATTGGTGGTGTGCTGTGGGATTTATTTTCATGCTCTGCACTTCGGAGCATCCATGATGTCTGTGTATGTTGTAGACTGACAATTCATTAATTTTCACTTTGTTTCCCATGTTCCCTGAAGGTCAACATGCCAGACTGCATTCTGCAGTGCAGTCTTTGTGCTCACTTTTGGGCAAATCCTAGCTGTCAGCAGGAGAATATAGATGTCCTTAGAAGAAATGGAGTTGGTGCTTTAGGAGATGATCATATTGTACAGTGTGTTCTTGCTGTTTGAATGAGGATTAAGGAGTGAAATTTCAAGTAACTTCATAATAGTGAGGAATCTGTACATGATGATTCTTAAGTGCCAATCTCTCTTTGGCTTTTGCCAATTTTTTTTGCCTCTTTTTGCTTTGAGCTGAGTAACTGGTTTTTTTCCAGTAGTCAGGGCTTTGTGTCATCTGAAACCTCTGGGTGATTTCATACGTCTGGCATATTCGTTTTCTTACAAAGTCAGTAAAATGCTAGTGGGACTAACAATGGCTTTTCTGCCTCCTCCTAGTTTTGGCTACTCCTGTTCAGGAATATGTTAATATAATTGGGAAGAGTTTCATCCATTTAGTGTCTAGTAATATAACCAGTGTCCTGTAACTTTGGCAGAGGCAGGTAAAGGGCTAGTAAAATCTTTGTCGGTAGACTCAGTTATCCAGAAAGATGCTGTGAGGATAATGATCCTTTTGAAATCCTCACTTCCTCACAAATAGCTTCCCAAGGCAAACTTTTATCAACGCAGTATTCAAGTTTTTGTTTTCTTCCCTTCTGGCCCACCCACTCTCCTAATATTACTGATTTATCTGTTTTGCTGGTGGCTAGATGGCCACCCATATAATGAATAACATGTGTTACCTCTGATCTTATTTGGGTACAGTGAGCACCCACTGACTAGATTTGGTAATATTCTGGAGTCAGTAAGATTTAAGAGGAACATTTTTATTCTGCCTTTGCATTAATGGCTCATGTGTATAAAGATATTGAGAGTGTGAAAGTGCCAAGTCATGGGTTTCTTGTACTGCTCTTTAAGGAGTTACAGCTATGCTTGCTGTGGGTTGAGCACTGGGAACTTTAGCAGTTTCCTGTGATTTCCTGTTTCTCCCTAATCAGCTCTGGCTTTCTTCAGTGCCGTCATCCCCTTCTGAGTCTGTATGAGTGGCTAGGCCTGTGAAATCCCTGTTAGCAAGTTCAGAACCATCTGACATGATTGTAATGTTCTCATCCATCAATTGCAGGTTCTGTTTTAACGTTCTTGCAATATTCAGGTTTACTGATTACACTGACTAGTGTGTGGCAATCATAAATGTAGAGGGTTGAAGAAAACCTGACAAGGAAAATGCAGATAAAAATTACAGAGAGGGATCTGAGTAATACAATGCCAAGGAATGATTTTCACAAGGGCTGTATTTATTCTCAGCTGCTGATAAGATCTGAGAAGTACATAGACTGTCACTTCATTTCTCTGGAGTTCTCTGTGTTTTTTCTGTGTAAGTGCAGCACTGAGGACTTTATCACGGGTATTCATCTCCAGAGCACATGAGCACATGGCTCTGGACAACTGAAAGAGATTAAATAGTACCAGAATGGTACAGAATTGGTGTTTGGGGTATCCTAGCATAATACTCTCCTTTTTGTTTTTTTCATTAAAATAAAAAGACGCCAAAAAAAAAAGTAAAAAATGAACAAACAAACAAAGCCCCACACAAAACCAAAACGAAACCCCACCAAACAAAAAAACTCCACAACAACAACAAAACCCACAAAAAGAAAAACAACACAAAAAACCCCAAACCAAAACCAACCAAACAAACAAACCACAAAAAAAAAGAGAGAGAGTAAAGACTTTGTAGTCACTTTTTTGCTGTTGGTCCAGGCAATGCTGAACTATCTTGGATCTTGCATAGAGGTCTGCTGTATAGATTCACCTACCTCTCCAATTTTATTATTTTCATGTCTTATAATTGGTTTTCCAGTTTATACTTCCCACTGAGTATTGTTTCTGCTTCCTGTATTACTCAAGATACTTTTTCAGAATCTATTGCTAATTTTAACCTGATGATGTTACTAAAAATTATATACATATTACAGAACAATTTTAACATGCATGTATTAAAGTTTTATTTCTGAAACCTTTTGTATCTGCTGCAAAACATCTGAAGTCTTCTTTTCGAGGTTTACTGCTGATTTCCAAAAGTCAACACAGGTTTGTATAGGGACTCTGGCTGGACTTGTGTGCTTCAGAATCTGCCTCATGCATACAACAGAATGTTTTGATAGGTAACCTTTTACTCATGTCATGTAAAACAGGCAGACAAATACAGGTGCCATTTTAAAGATATGATGAATGTGCTAGTTCACTATTAATATCCACAATCTCTCCAGTTTATGTCCCAGGCATGCAGAGGATTTGGAAATGCTAATTCCTGGGTTTTGTTTTTTGTTTTTTGGGTTGTTTTTTTTTGCCTTGTTTGCTTAAACATTTGAGCAAATGTGTTGGTTTGCTCCAACGTATTAAGATTTCTTTTTACAAGAATGCTTGCAGTGTTTTTCAGGGGTTGGGGGCCTCTCATTTTTGCTGGTTCTTCCACCTCCCACGGCCTTGCTTGTGGCTTGTCCATATGGTAGGGTATTTCTGTGTTATTTCATTAAATGTTGTCTTCACACAGGATAGTCTCACCCTGCTGCGATAGCTCTAATATGATGTATGTCAGGCACTTAACTATGATGAGCTAGACCTGTTTGTATGATGAAACCCCTTAGTTATGGCACACAAATTTTGACTTGTGTTTTTAGGGAGTCAGAGCCAATTATTCCACAGTTATTGTTTGGAAGTGTTTTCTATATGTAGCCTGATGTTGTTGGCAAATAGTAATAATGTGCTCTTCCCTGTAGAAGTAATGTCTTGTGTAAGTATAACCCTTTCAATTACTGTCGTTTTCTCCAGATTTGTTTTCCCCTTCAAATCCAATCAGTCACCTGAGCCTCTCTCTTATCGTGTCCATCTTGTTGCATCAAATACTAATCCTTTGGTCTTGTCTGCAGGGTAGGGCTAAATGGTGAAAATCCTTCTCCATCTGGTTTATTAAATGAGAGGTGCCAACTCCTGTCTCTGCTCTGCCAGTGATGCCAGCTTTGATTACTTGCCTGTTGTCCTCTCCTTCAGGCATCTTGTATTTTTTTCTTTTTCTCCTATTTTTAGGAGAATGGTGCAAACCTAAAGCTGTAACTTTATTCTCTTCCATTTTTCCTTTTTAAATCTGACCTTTGCTTTGGTATTTATAGGTCATTTCCATATGTCATCAGCTGGGTAGATGAGTAGGGTCTGTGCCTTCTGCTAAACTGTTTCACTGTTACTTTGCTTTACTAGTCCCAGTCCATAGCACATCTACATCTGCTGTCTGAGTATTGCAAATACTTTGGGAAACAGAGAGGGGACATCTTTGGTATGTTTCTGTTTGTCATTATCAAGCAGCATTGAGCTTTGGCTACAATTCCTGGATTTCTAATCTACTGTGCTCACAAAAGAAGAACATTTTTTCTAAGAATAAGAAACAGAAGGGAGCCACCTAGTTTCTGATTTACTTACTTCTCTTTGGATTTAATCGCATTAGTTTTCTGGTAACTGTGAAGCACCCAAATTATACCTCCACAAGAGATATTGAAACTTGTACCCAAATTATACCTCCACAAGAGATATTGAAACTTATACCATTTAGCTCTGGAAAATCCAGATTGATTCTAGACAACGAAAGATAGTTTTGTCAGAAAAGGGAGAATAATCATGTGTATTAACTAAACCTAGGGATTCTGAGGTTCCATTTATCACTCTGCCTTGTGTCCCTGTGAGATATTGAGTAGCTCATGGTACATTCTCTTTTTCTTTGTTTGCAAGCAGTGGTAATATTCTTTTGAATGTTAATTTAGTGTTACATTTGTACATTGTTTATTGTAAGGAAGACAATGCTGAAAGTCTACTCTTCTAAACGGTGATTAATAGATTCTGCAACAATGTACCTGTGCCAAAACCAAGTAACAGTTGTATTATTACATAACAGACAGTGATTACTGCTGATAAATAATCCATTATAAATCCATGGGCTTTTAATACCTTATAAAATGTAGTGTATTTGATTGTTAGCTTCTGCTACATTGACATTTCAGGCTGACCTAACAGACATCTGTGATAAGGTTCTGGCAGGAGGTGAATGGCAGAGAATACCAGTCATTGCCTTGGAATATTGGATTTCCAAATGTGAATATTTAAAATTAATTGGTTGACTGTAGCTGAAAGGATTTGGATTTTAAGTTCAATTTAGTAATAACTCACTGTGAGAGAGTTGAAGCTGCTGGAAAGAGCATGAAGAGGCTGGAATTTCATAAAAGTAAAGTTCTTTATCATCAATAGCAACATGGACTTCAGAAATCAGGTCCTGGAATTCAAATGTGATTTTGCCAAAAGTCTGAGGCTTGGAAAGAGTAAGTTCACAGGTGGGATGCAAGGGAGATTTTAGCTGTTCTTCTGTAATCTGTGTATTGCTTGCACCTTTTCAAGGACTAGACTGTGATCCTTCTTTGAGGAAGGTCTTTGTCTCCCTCTAAGTATCTTTCACTGTGGTCTCCAAAGAAGAAAACAACAACTTTCAGGGTTCCCAGTTTCAGGGTCTGAGAAGGATGCAGTTGCTACTGAGGGAACATGGGAGAGCAAGAGAGAACATGAAGGGACCAGGCAGCTTGAATACATACTCTCCCTATCTTCAGAAAGGGTGTTAGAGGGATCTAGATTTGTGCTCTAGCCCGAAGAGCTTGAGCAGGGCTTCAACACTGTCCAGGTGAAGCCAGCACTTGAAGTCCAGAATCCTGGGCTGTCAGGTCATCTGAGAGACTACCCAAGGCTGTAACTCCACAAAACCATGTGATTTTTTTTTTATTTTATTTTATTTTTCTTCTTCTTTTACTTAGTTTGTAATGCTGACAATCTAGGAAAACAGAAATAGTGTCCTGCAGCATCTGACAGAATTCTAAAATTGAAGTCTAGCCAGAAATGCATTGTGAATAGGCATAGCCATGAGGAAACTTCAGCAGAACTACTTGGAATGATTAATGTAGCTGCAATTTATGATTTTAGAAGTATAACTGTTTTTCAGTGCCTAAAATTAGGTTTCAGGCATGTAAATCTCTGTATGGTACTTCTTAGTTACAATTAGTGATGGATTCCTTTAACCTTTTCCCATATAGAACTGTACCTTTTATGCCTTGGGTATTTCAATGTTACTTAGTAGAATGGCTTAAGAGTTAGTGGAAAGATGGCAGAATCCAGGCAAGGGAAAAAAATTGACAGGGAACTGGGGAGCACCACTGTAAAGCATCAGCCTTCCAGGTAGTGCTTGTCCATAGAATTTTCCTGAGAAGGGAAAGAAGAATGCTGTTTTTTCTTCTGAGAGCCTTCCTCATAAGATATCTAAATTGAAATTAGTGTAATTGGTCATCCTTCTAATACAAATTATTTTTTTTTTAAATAGCTATTTTAAATGCTTAGATCAGTGTCAGCTCATTATGCGATGCATTTGGCTGTTATCTGTATAAACAGATGATGTATAGAAAGAGGATGTTATTCTTAAGTCAGTCTAGCTGATTAAAGAAAATATAATGGGATTTCTAAGTACTCGGGTCAGTTTGGTATGCTTGGGTAACTGTTGGATATTAGGGAAAGTATCTGTGAGGCTTGAAAGGGTTTTTAGTCCAAGTATGTTTGTGGCTGAGAAATTCTAATGACAAACAAACTATTTTTTTTCTACTCCACCTGAATTTTTTGGAAGAAGGTTACAGGGTTAGCAGGGAGCAGAGCTCGTGAGCTGGACAGCCTGGCTGTCAGGGTTTCAGAATGGTGCTCCTAGACAGGTTCATCTCCCCAAAATGTCTGACAAATCATGAATTTCCAAGGAAGAAGATACTTTATCAACTTTTGCAACCAGGCCACTCAGTAGTTTCACAGATCTGGCAGCAAGCAGCGATCCTGTGTGACGTGCAGCGTACAGTGGGTCATCGTGAACCATCAACTGTTCATTGCAGGTGAACAGATCAGTGATTAAGTCAGGGATCAAGCACTATCCTGTTATACCAGGAATTTTGTTATTAACCAGTGTATAGGCTACATCACAAGATTCACTGCAGGGTCAGTGAATCTTTATCTTCACGTAAATGAAACTATTGAAGACCTGCTTTGCAGGTTGCACTAATGGAACTGCTTTAAACTATGTGATAAATAGTTATGAGCTGCACACATTCAGAGCTCTTCTGTAGAATTCAGTACCTCTTTATAGACAAGGTAGTTTTGAAACAAGTACCATTTCCAATGAATAATTAAAGTCATTCCACTATGCTTACACAGAAGTGTAGTACAGTGTACTTTACAGAAATACATTTTCACTTGACAGCTGCAAGTTAATTCAGCCTGTGCATATTAGCTTGTAAAACACAATTCTGCTTCTAGAATTATATGATTCACTTCTTTCTAAGTAGATACAGTTTTTTAACAGATTTTCTATTTATATTATTCATGAAGTTATATGTGTGGTCCCAGTGTTAACATCAATCATTAACAATAAGATCACTTTCCTGTGTAGTGTTCTTCAGGGGGAAAAATCAGTCCTGGTTAACATTTGAACATTTGGAAGAAAATTCCCACTTTTTATTCTGTAACTGTCTGGCAGTGTTACACTCGATGGGCTTCAGTGTTTTTGTGTCTTGAGCTCTAAGGCTGTGGTGTGTGCACAGGTCTATGAATGCAGGTGACTCTCTGCATGCCCTTCTTGGAGGCTGGCTGAGCAGGAGTGACACCCAGGGGAGTAGGAAGCGGGGAAGCCTCTGGTCCCCCCCGACAGCTCTCTTCTCCTGAAGCTACCAGAGGTGAGCTCAGAGATCTGTGGCATTCTCATGGCCGTCACTTTTCAGGTACTCTGGAGACTCGTCACGTCCCTAAATCTAGTTCACCTTCTCCACCACCATAATTCATCTGATCTGACTGGCTGCGTGCCCATATCCCTTGGTTAAAGTCCAAAAGCATTGGTGTATTTAAATTTCTGTACAGACTGTAAAAGTCATGTTCATGATTGTACATTTCCAACAAAAGCCTCCAGCCTGCAACCTTTTTTCCAACATTTTCCTCAGCAATGTGGGTCAACTAATGAAAAAGAAATAAATCTGTAATGTTTCAGAAAGTCTCTTTTCCAGCAGGGACTCTCTTAAGCAGTCTTTATTTGATGTTAAAGAAACCCATAAAATGTAAGAGTGGGATTGAGAAGAATTTTTTCTCTCCCTTTCAGCAAATGATGAAGGAATCAGTGTATCTCCAGGATTAAATAGGAAGTACACTAATCTTCAAACAATAAGCAAAATAATATCAGTACATATTGAACAGCATGACAAACTTGATACCTAGAACAGAAGAGTGACAAAGCGTTGCCATTTGGCCGCAATTTCTCTTTTTCTTCGGAAGAAGGAATATTGCTTGAATTCTCAAGATTTAACTATTTTCTCAGGAAACCCCTACACTCATTTCCTCATGGCAGCTGCTGTGCACAGAGTGCTCTTCCTGAGTGCTCCCAAAGAAACCGGCAGCACGGGAAGATCCCCAGAATTTATTCGATCATTCTCCCAACCATGGATTGCACTGGAAAGATTTTGTGTGGTTGTTCTTGTTGCTTTTTTTTTCAACCTGACACACATTTCCCAGACACAACACTGACTGCCAGGAAAGGAGCTGTGCAGAGGAAATATCTACCTGTGGAGACATTTGGTATTTTATCTGATGTAGATTATGAAGCTTTGGGGAGAATCTGCCACAGTCAACAAACGCAGCTGGGGAAAGAATCATGCTCACGCATGGCATGACATTTGGCCATGCTGCTCCATCCTTAGGTCTAGTTCACAGGAGTTATTGTGATGTTATAATAAGCTGTAAAAATATACTTTGTTGCTAAAAAGGAACATTTCTGTTTACAGTGGATTTCTGAAAAATTTCAGGGTGTATCTGTAACTTTGGAGTTACAGGCAAGACTGGTCTGAGTTTTGAAAATAATAGCATACCATTATATTGGAGAATGAGTTTATCAAATTGGTGGCACTACTAAAATCTCTCCCGTGAGGGGGAAAAATAAGTGTTGCCCTCTCTGTATTGTTTTTTAATAACATACTCTTCATTCTCTTGACCTGAAATTATTATTATTTTTTTACTTGAAGAGGGAAAGTGTTGGATTACTTAATAGAACAGCAGAAAGGAGTTTAATATTCTATAGAAATCAGATCTGTGGGAGTAAAAGAAGCATTTAGGTAGCAAAGATGTTTCAGTTTTCTTAAGAAAAGACAGGCAGTCACTCAGACAAGTGTCTTGCAGAGGCTTTTGGTCCGCTCACTGTTTGAGACCGAGTCCAGTCAGGCCCTTGCTCTTTCTTCTCCTATTCAGTCAGTTTTTAAAGCTTTCCCCTCACCCCCTGCTTCTATTGAAGGTAATGGAAGATTAGCCACTGATTTTCAGTGGAAGCAGGGTAATACTCACAATCAGCAGAAAAGATTGCTAGATTTCTCTGTTTCTTCTCTTCTGTTTCACTCCTGGGATTTACTTTCCTGCTATCTATGGTGATAATACCGAAGTTATTCTACTATCCAGTTTTTTACTTTGAAAATCTCTCCCCTTTTACCCATCTACACAGATGCCTTTGGTGCTAAGATGCTGTTCTTTCTGTCTCTGTCTTGAGGGACTTGTTTCACCTCTGTCATTCCCATTCCTACTTTGTGGATTTTTTCTAGACTACCCATGTATTCCTGTTGACCCTTAAGTCTTATTTGTTACGCTCCATAAGGCTTTGCTGGCATTGCCCCAACCTATTATAGGGAAAACTATCTCTAAAATACATTGGAGTTTAAGATAGGTTCATATTTCAGTTATTTTATGAAGAACAATGTCCAAAGAGTGTACTGCTCTGAATGGTGTGGGGTGTGGAGAAGGGAAGGAAGAAGAAAAACTCCATCCATACTCTCTTCTGTGAGTTTGAAACTTTCCCCTGCCTCCTTTCAGACCTCAGTTCCCTCTGTTTACCTCTGTTGTCAGCTGATGAAAATGAAGAAGTTTTATGATGGGTAAGACCAGTATCCTCCATTCCTACCCTTTTTCTTCAGCTCACTGCAAGTGTTGCCTGCGTGTTATGCATTACCAAAAACATCTTTTGACAGGAGGAGGAACCTTCCCGACCTGTCCCATAATATATTGTATTCAATGCCAGAGGGTGCTCAAGTTTCTGGTGTGACTTAATGTATATGCCTGCTTATGGGGGGGGGCTTGACCTTCCCTGCTAATTACTGTCTGCAATGAAGAAGAGACCTGGAAGCACTAATGCAGTGATTGATCCTACCCCGAGAGCTCTGATGCCTCTTCACACCTCTTTGTGCCTGATAATTTTAATGTCAGAATTCATTATAATGGATGCCATTCTGTGGAGTAGGCTTGAAGGCCGGATCAGTATTTTAGATGGCCATCTGTTATACAGTTTATTTCTGCATTGCTAACCCTGTGATGCCTCTCTGCTTGGTTCTCTGCTTTTCAAATAAAGAAAATGTGGTGGGGGCTTGTTGTTTGTTTTGTTTTGGGTTATTTATTTATTTCCTGAAGGTATTATTTTATAATACATCTGTTTCCAGTGAAGTTTTTAAATTTCTTCTGTGTGTTCACTAGTCTCTAGTGGTAGAAGGGTCACTGAACATAGAAACGTGGCTTCTGCTCACGGCTGCAAAGCCAGGAGTTCAACAAAAAATACAAAGCAAGCCCATGAAGGCAGAAGCCTTGCAGCTGCTGGCAGTTGGGATTGTCACTGGTGATCCCTCCAGGAGCCCAGTGCTAACGTAGCTGTGGTGGCATCCAGCACGCTGGCAGCTGCCGGCTCGCAAAGTGGGCACGTGAAGACAGGAGGAGGGGGCTTGGCTCTTCATATTAAGCAGGAGGAGGCCAAACAGGTGTCTGACTTAAATGGTTCCCTTAAGGTACTGTCAGCTGCTGGAGAATCATCCTCGTGTCTGTAAGACGTAGAAAGTTTCTTTTTCGGTTGAAGAGCAGCTGATGCAAGAGTCCATTTCCTACAGGCGTTTGGAAAGGATTGTGCACTTTTCTACTTTCTCAGCAGCTGGATAGTCCCAGGGTGGAATTCATTGGACTTGCTTCATTTGATCATTTTACCATTCACAGTTGTTTTCTGCTGCTTTTTTTGATGAACCGGATCTAAACCACGCTAGTTTTTAAAAACTTCTGTGGTTATCACAGAATTGCCTTGATGAGTGTGGTCCTGAGTATTATAATGAAATAGGAACATCTATGTGTTACCTGCATTCTGTAGCCTAGCACGCATGTAATTACATCAAAGCTATTATGATGGTTTGGTAAAGCCTAATTTTAATGTGTGCCTAACACTGATTAGATGCAGTTTTCTAAATGTTAATTTAAATGGAGTCCATGTGGTAACAGAGTAATGCTGTACTCTTTTTCAAAGGCAGTTTTCCTTAGTAAGGCAAATAGTTTCTGAAGTCTCTCTTACACTTCATTACACTCTGCAGATGCTACATCAATTAAAGTTTGGCACGAAGTAATGTGGAATAGACTGTATAACTAGTCTTTGGTAACAAACTACTGTCTTATTTAATTCCACATTTGTACCACATTGTATTTTTGCTCCTTAGTTTCTTAAAAAGTTCTCTGCATATTTGTATTTTGCTTCAAATTTAGCAGTCTTGCTATTATTTCAACTTACTGTAAACCAGTAGATCAAATCCTACAAAGCCAATATAAGAAGCAAGAGAATCTTGGGGCAAAATATGACAGAAACACAAAATTTAGACTGAATTTATTTCTTTCATATCTTGCCAAGTGGCTGTAAATGGGGAATAGTCTTGATTTTTATTTTTCAAGATCTAATTCTTCTGGGAAGATTCACAATACTTTTGACTGTTACAGTTTGGCCTCTCTATCCAGATAATGGTGAGGATCTTGAAATAATGTACACAGTTTGAGTGCACACAAGAACAAGTTTTGTAAGGACTTCATGGTGCTGGAAAGGGGGATTTGAATGGAGTTCAGCTCTTACCATGCTGCTTTCGATGAAGAGACGTATACAGAAGTGAAGCACCCATGAGTAGCTATTCTCTGTAGCTAAGTGTGAGATCAAGATGTGCATTTTACCTTCTGTTTTGCTACAGGATGTTCCATCACTTCTTTAAAGTGTAAAGCTTTGTATGTGAGTGGGTTTTCTGTGAAATCAGAATATGCATGTGAAAAAACAGAACCAAAGTATGAGGAGGATGTGAGCCTATTACTGAGAGTGATTAATATAGTCATGGTTCTGTTCAGGAATATATTTTATGATACAAATCAATAACAAGCTAGCTGGCCTGATCCAAATGTTTGGTTTACATGTGGTTGGTACTGTGAATGTGGTATGGGTCCTGTAGAAAACAGGCCGTCATATGTGTAATTAGAGTCTCACAATGTGTTTGTAGGAGTGGGAAAACTAAAAAAAGACAACACGAATTTTGTGTTTCCCAACCGTAGATTGTTCTATGAGGTTGGTGTGAAGAATTGTGCTTTGGGGGGCGGATGTGTATACACATTATGTCTGAAGAAATAGATCTTTAAGCATTCATATAATCAAGTTGTTGGGGTTTTTTGGGTTTGGTTGTTTTGTTTATTTTAGTCACATTAGAGTTCTTGTCATGTCATGCTTACTTGCCCCTTTAGGAGATTGCTATCTTTGCCTGAGGCTTCAGGTTGAGATGTGTTTTCCACTAAAGTATGCAGTTTAGCTTGAAGCACTGGTTCTTACACTGTTTATTTGTCCTTGGGCATTTTAGCTTGTCTTAGAGATAAGGGTTTGTAGTCCAGGAACAAAGTAATGAAGCATGCAAGATCAACTACCACAGTAACAAGAGTTAGAACTGACCTGACACCAACAGCACATCTTTTCATCCACAATGTTGAGTTTCTCTATATTTGATTATTTTACTCAAAAGAGAAACTACCTAGCTGCCTTTTGACGTTTTTTTTTATACTTCCTTACACTGTTCTGTAATATGTAAGCCACATCTCTTCCTTACTAGTAATTAGACATCCAGTTCTAACAGAGAAAATGTTTTATTTTTTTGAGTCTTTTTCTCTGCTTTGTTTCTCCTATTGCGATGCTTCTCTTAAATACTTTTCAAGATGTGAAATCTAGGGGTTTATGAAAAGCAAAACCCAACCATTTTATGCATCTGAACCTTGTTAGCCATTGAACAGGAACGTCAAGACCAGGTAATGATAAGTTTTTATTAACATTAATAGGTTTATAAGGGATTAATCTAGCTAGATGTGTTCAATTTTTAATGTAATTTAAATATGGGTATGAGTAGATCTAAAATCAGAAGACATGCTTTTGTTAAATAAATTTAAAAATAAAAAAGAACTGCCAGCTCCCTCTCCTCTACTAAACACCAAACTATGGTATTGAAGTATGGGCATGTTAGATATTAAATGGCCTGATTACCCTCAGAATTTTGGAAAATGAATTCAGGCTGTGCTGGATGACAGCATTGTCAGGGAGAGTGTGGGTTTGAAGCAGCAGAAGCTGACATTGCTCCCAGGTCTTAGTAGGAGATGCCAGAGGTGCACCTTACTTGCACTGAGGTACAAATGTTGCAAAGTTGAATGCTGATTCCAAGTCAGGTTTGCTTGTGATCTCCTTGGGTGATTTTATGATTTTATGTGATGCATTTCTTTCTTTTCTTTTTCAAGGGGCAGGTAATGGTAAGTTCAAGTCAGATTTTAACTTTCTGTTTAGTAAAATCTTTTTTTCTTTAGAAAGAAGAGCCACAAAGTCATGTTTGGTCGGATTTGGTGAAAGAAACATCTTCCTTACCCACCAGTACCAAAATTCTTTCTCCTGACCTACACCCTCTTTGCCCTGGTTTGAGCCAAACTCAGGACTGCTACTCTCCATTGTCATCTGTTACACACAGATTCTGCTAGTAATTTTTTTATTTTATTTTGCTAATTCTTGCTCAGGTCTTGCCATATGATCAGCAACCTTTCCAGTTTTTGGTTATCTCTGCATAAAAGGGGTTTTACTTAGAAGGTTTTTTTCTATATTCTTATATTCTATATGCTTAACACATGTCATGTTTTGCACGCATGTAAACTTTAATCAGGTATATCCCAGGATGCTTAGGGTCTTGCTACAAATGTTTTCCATGCAAGTTTGTCTTGTAGCATTAATATACAACACTGGGATACTGCCTTCTGATGTACTGGTAGTGCTTAGGGTCCATTTCTCTTCTTGTAGCAATGATTTGGACAGGTTGTCCATTCCTTTCAGGTCCCAGTATCATCTGAACAGTTGCTGCCTCTGCCTGCCTGGCCCAAAATGTCTGAATTTGGATATTTTGATTTAGCTTTATAGTCTTGGCAATATAATAATTTGAGCATAAAAATGTCCCAACTACCAAGCAACTTCTAAGTTAATTTTTTGGGCTAGCTGGGGTAAATTTTGTACTTGCAAGAGTTTGTCCATTTGTTGCGTGTAAGCGTGTGCATCTCAGTGGGTTGTCAGAAGCTTTATTCACAGTTGTGGGGGAGCATCGGGATTGCACATCCAAAATAAACGTAATTGCTACTTATATTGGAGAAACAAATACAGTTTTAGGGCTTTCTTTTGTTGAGCATCTGGGAAATAGCACGGAGAGTGAAATCAATACAGGTGATGATAAAACCTGAACTACTGCAGTGTTGTGTGCTTGGCGTGTTAGTACTAAGACATCGTCTTGCCAGAAGAGACAGGTGAATGGATACATTTCAAATGAGCAGAAACCATTTCTGCTCAGTTGTTGAATTTAGTTTTGGGTATTTTTGAACATTAATACATTAAATTGTCATCTCTCTCTCTCTCTTTTTTTTTTTTTTTTTTTTTTTTTTTTTCCCCCAGTGTGTTGTTTATGTTACATATTTTGGAAAGTCTCCTAGTTCACATGCTGAATATATACCCAAACACTCAAAAGAGTATTAAACATATGCAGCAAATTGTCACAGTTTAAAAGTGGGGGTGAAGGGGGCCTGTTTTTTTTTTTCTTTCTTTTTTTTTTTTTTTTTACAGGGACAAAGTGAAATTAAAAAGAAAAAAGAGATCTGAACTTAGAAGTCTACATTGAGTTTATCCCCCTTGGAGAGGTTTATGTGGCACAAGAGATTCTAAGTACTAGGGTAACTGTTACTTCAAAGGTGACCTGTGGGTCACCCGACCTGCAGATCTGATGAGGAGAAGGGGCACTGGCCTTTGTATGAGGTTCAGCCATAAACAACTGGGAAGCAATAATTTCCTAAACTGTTGCCACCTAATAAACAGATCTGTCTACACGCCGAAGCAGCTCTCTGAAGACCTCTATAGCTGATTTTTAGTATTTTCTTTTCAAATAAATGTTTATACATACCCGTTCTGTGGCTTATGTATGTTATTGATTACAGTATGGCTTGTTGTTGAGGAGGATTTAGTCTTATAAACAAATAGGACTAAATAATCTCTCCTGTTTTACCTAATTTATATCCTGAAAAAGTGGATTCCTCCATTCCTCCTCACCACATCTCCTGGAGGAATTAAGTGGGATTTTTGCAGTTTAGAAGACCTAAAAATCCCCCACATTTTTTTAAATTTTTGTTTAAATGTACAAAAGTATGTGTCTGCTTCTGTAAGTTGGCTCATAGGTGAAGGGTTTTACATCTTGGACATGGTTCTGGGCAGTCAGCTCTAAGTGGCCTTGCTCGAGCAAGGGGGTTGGACCAGATGATCCCCAGAGGTCCCTGTCAACCTCACCCATTCTGCACTTCTATTATTAATGTATGGATAAACAGTATTAACATTTTCAACAGCCGATTTGAAGAATGTCTGTAATTTGATCTGAAAGCTTCAACTCTAGCCTTTCTTCATAGGGTAACATGGAGGCAAAGATATGACTAAGCTTCAGAGGTTAGCACATAGTTAAAGATAGAATTTAGGTTTTGAGATTTCCTTTGGAAACTTAATTCACTGGCATTTCACCGATACTTCAGAATTTAGTAACTGAGACAAATAGATAAATAACATATTGGTAATATTGATGAAGCCTCTAGGTGTCTGAATATTTTATGTATTTTGAAAACACCTCTGAAGTAGTGACTGAAATGTAAGAATTACGGAGTAGACCCAAAATAAAGGGTTGTCGGATGCATTATTTCAGCTTACAGATTTGCTGCAGGGAATGGGCCATTTACTGGAGAGCTACTTATTCAGAATTTTACCCTAATATTTCAGTGCACAGATCTGGGCTTATTTTAGTATTTAGGACATATAATTGTATACCAGTTGATTTCTGATCATTATTGTGGTGTCAAAATGGTTCTTAAGCGTCCACTGAGTCTATCCCCTTGAAACAACCAGTATTTTTATTCCTTTGTTTCACAGACAGGAAAAAAAAAAAGAGCATTTTTATTCCCATTTTGCAAGTGGGAAATGGAGGCAATGAATGATTTAATATCAGGAGTATTTTCAAATTTGGGCTTGTATCTAGATCCTGATTTCTCTTTTTTCCTCACGTGTGGTTTTTTTCCTGCTGTATCTGGCTTTAGATACAACTTCACTTTAAAAGCACTGACTTCAGCTGCAGCTGTAATGCGTAGTACTTTTGCAAGTCAGATGCAAATATCTCAACAGAAGCACCAGAAAATGAGAAATATATGGCCAAATGTAAAAAAAAAAAAAAAAGAAATTGAAGGAACTTTCTAAGGTACTTGTGCACAGAGATCCCGTGATATCAGATGTGGAATCACACACTCCAATTAGCTTTCCACGTATATTTGGTAGAAGGAGCCTCTGGAAGGGAAGTATTTGCTTCAAATAGTCATGACACTGTCTGCAGCTCTCAGAGGAAAGAAATCACTCCATATCACACTGTGAATGTCAGAGGAACTTTGTGATTTTGTAAATTGTTTTGTTTTTTATTTCCACAAGGCATAGCCTGAAGCCGAACATCTAGAGGTGCATATTTTTTTTTCTTATTTGCATTATTTTTGTAAAGTTAATTGTTGATTTATTTATATGTTTTTGGCTTTTTTTTTTCCAGTTTTCTTTCATCTACAGGTAGCAGCTGAAATCTCAAGTGTACTGAGAACAAATAAATGTGCATTTTTTTATTGCCTATCGTCTTATTTTTCCTGAAATCTCTCATGTTAGTGCTTCTCAAAATAAATCTGCAGTCTGATGTTGAAATAGTGGAAGTAATGAATTTTAATTTCATTACTTATCACAGGGGAAAAAATGCATTTCTTACAAACTGTTCACATACTGGCTTCTCAATGCTTTTTTTTTTTTTTCCCCCCTGGTAAAACAGTGAAGAAAGTGTGGTGTCAGAGCATCTACTACTGTAAAGTCAAAGCATGCCAATGACATGATTAGATCTGACACAGAGTAACTTTCCAGACATGTAGAATGGTAATAGTCAGATATTGTGATCAGTCTAAAAATCCTTGATGTATTTTATCAAAAGGTTTATTTAAAACTAGTAAATGGAAGTAATACAAAAAGCCATGAATACAACTAATAAAAATAGTAAATATAACTTCTTGAGAGTCTACTAGGGGTGGTAGTGAAAGTATTCTTTTTAATAATTCTGCAATAATGATATGAACTTGTGTTTTTATTTTTTCTTTTCACAGCCCACATACTGGGTGGCAGAATTACCAACCTGGTGTGCCCCAGATTCCCACTGCTTGCATTGCTGTGGAAGATGCTGAAATGATGTCGCGAATGTCCTTGCGGGGCAAGAAGATCATTGTGCACCTGAAAATGGGGGCTAAGACCTATCCAGACTCTCCTTCATTTAACACTGTGGCAGAGATAGTAGGAAGCAAGTACCCAGAGCAGGTGAGTGAGAGTGTACAAAAAGAAACTTATTTTATTCTTTAAAAATATGAAAAAAAAACCCCAAACCCAAAGAACAGCCCTTCCTCAGAAATTCCCTCAAATGAGTGACTCTAATTCACTTACTCTTCCACATTTCAGATATCTCAGCTTTTTAGTATTTTTCAGGTTGCAGTTTGAAAACAGCAGGCTCAGTTCTAACATACTAGGATATAATTTAGAAAACTGTAAGGACTACTTTGTTCTAAGAACAGAATATTCAGCTAAATTACACACCATTTAGCCTCCTCCTTTTTGTTTCCCTGGCTTAAAGATCACTTTAAGCAGTACCATCTGCAGAGGCTTACAAAAAAGTGTGTCTGTGAGCAGAAATGAAATCCTAACACTGTAACAAATACAGTCATTGTTTTAAATAACAAGTAGTAAGTTAAGGTTGCCATAATGATTTGTGCTTGGGCTTGACTTATTGTTCTGCTAATAATCTTCAGGTGGTTTCTTGATCAGGCAAATAAGTTGGTTGCTGCTGTCAAGAGATAAAATTGTTTGCCTGAGTTTTTCCTCAGATGTAAAAGAAGATGCAGAATGTTCATTTAATTTCTTTGAAGATTTTTTGTGTGTGTTTGTTAGTTTGGAGGGATAAACCACATGAGCTAAAAAATATCTGCAAATTCTGTTTGTACACCAGCTAATCATAAGTTGGTCGTTTCCATTTTAAGACTTACTGCTTTCTTTTTTCTTCAAAATTCTGAGCCAAAAATCATACAAACTGAATGTGTTCCTGAAGGTTTTGTACTTGGTATGAGGTCTTCTATGTCAAATTCCAACATGGAATGATTTTTCAGCTGTTATGGTTTATTGTGAAAATGCTGATGCAACTTCAATTACAGCAAGCACTAGAAATTGCTGCTGGAGTACCTCTACTGAACCACGATTCTTTTTTTTTAAACATGGCAGTTTTCTAACTTGAATGGAAAATAAGAATGATTACGTCTGTCATTTAAACCAGGCATAGTTCTTAAACAATTTTCTCTTTTCTGAGATAGTTCTGTAGCTCTTGTGATGTCTAGGGACCTTCAGTGTCAGCGTGAATGTACTAGGCAGGGGAAAAGTAACTACCATCATGATTGATTGGTTCACACACCATCACCTATCGAGTCTACCTTTATGAAACACATATTTACCAAGTTAAAGACAATGCCCCAACTTCTAAATTAGGATACAGTTAATTTAATTTTATGTCATCTGAATTTATAGCCATGCTTTTAACCAGTTAATAGGCTATCTTTCTTGGTTTATGTTTGGTGTATTTCAAAATCTGACATTTCAGTTCAGGTTAGGGAGAGTCCAAGTGTAAGTTCAAAGCTGTAAGGTACTTGCCTTTACTTACTTCTCTCTTTGCTGTCCTGTTCTGTTTCTTTTAAGTAATAAAATGTATTGGATTCAGTTCTTCCACTGACAAGCTGTTTTTTGAAATGCAGGGTAAAGATTTATTTACAAGCCTCCTGCTGATGTTAATGGGAGTGGTAGTGGACACACTTTGAAAATGTAACCAGGGAACAGAAAAATAAAACAAGTGAATGTTTAGGGTTTTTTTTAGTACGTAGTTCCTCTTGGAACCTTAATGGGTGCTTCACTACACTCATTCCACTGTGTCACTCTGGTAAAAATGGGAACCATGTAGCTATTTAGGCAATAAAATACATTGCAGACCTAAACTCTTACAATGCCTTTTATGCCAAAGTGTTTCAAAATGCAGAACAAATCCAGGGGAATAGAAAGGTGCCATTTCCACGGGCCAAAATTTCAATCGAAACAAAAGCGAATCTGGATCTCTGACTCTGGGTGGTATCACTGTTACAAAGGTCTAAAGCAAACCAGTCTGAAATTAGCTTTCAAGCCTGGTCACAGGTACTGTAGCAAATTACAATGTTAAAAAATAGAACTTAATTCAAAATGAGGGTCACTGTAGGATACTAAAGAAATCTGGTGAGGAGTGATACAGTTCTGGATGTAACTGCATGTTAGGCACATTTGTGTTCATCTATATATTGACCAGAATTTAATATCCTGCTTGATTTGCAAATAATTCATTAATTTCTCCTGTGAGTTTTAACATGTTTATAAAAAATAATCACCAAGAACTAAAATAATATTTGTCTGAAAATTTTGTCTGTTAGAAGAGATGTTGAATAATATTATTCAGATCCTTTACAGGAGAAAACAATTTTGGGTTTTTTTTTACCTGTTTGTGTGTTTGTTTTGTTTTTTGATTTATTTGACCATTCTTATAGCATGTCCAGTTGAGTTCCTCCTTTTTAAGTCATTTTTCCCAGTGTTTTGTGTGGATCCTTGCATATAGCAATGGAGGGGGTGAAAAATAAAACTAGAAAAATATTAAAGAAAACAGAAAAAACAGTAGTTTAAATACTTCTGACATATCTTACTAAAAGTTTGCTGTATTTTAGACTTAGTGTTCTTAAAGTCTTGTGATACATGCTTTGTTTTGCTGTTGCAAGAAATGTTTGATATCATCAAAATTGACACTTGCAAACCTTTTTTCAGGCACCTGTGCCTAACTTTAAAACATTTGCAGTTCTGAAGCACTTAAAGCAGTACAAGAAATGTAATTCTTGCTTTGTGAAGCATCGAGTTCTCAGGGATGCATTCATCTTCAGAAGCAAAGGTGTGACATGGGTGCAGATGTCCTGTTGCTTTTTGAGGCAGCTCAGCACCCAAGGCATGTGTGTACTTTTGAAAAGTTAACCCACTGATACTTCAGGTTTCTCTTCTGCTTTTTCCTTTCTGTTTGGCCAGCCAGTAGCAGTAAGCAAATGTTTTAGCATCAATTGCTCCAACTAAGAAAAATGTCCTTTGAAACCTCCTCTAAGTTGCAGCTTTCCACTACCGAGTTTTCAGGTGGTGTAGAAAGTATCTGAACAGAAAAAGGAAATGGATTTTGTCCTCCTGTCAGTAAAGTTCAGTGTCTGTGTTCTGTATATCTTTGTATTATCCCTTCTAAGTTAGGGAACCTCAGGCAGGACCCTTGCTAATATCAACGGGCATGACTGCATGTTCTGAGCAGACACATCCACCATCCTCACTGGCAGTCCCAAGGTCCTCATTTAGTGCCTGCTGAGGCCTGAATACCTCTAGGTGCCCAAAAGTGAGCCTGCACCTATAAGATAATGAGTTCTAGATCAAGCTTTCTTTTCATATAAACAGATTGGAAGCAGTGGGATGAAATATGCTGTTACTTGATGCCCTGGCAGCCTTTCTGAGCTGGGATCCCATTCTCACAGTGCTTAAGACAGCAGTGAGAGTGGAAAACTGTGGTTTGTGGGACTTAGCATATTTAAGCCTGTATGACTGCTGACAGTTGAGCCAAAGAGCTTGTGAAATGAGAAAGGTACGGTAGCAGAACCTGCTGAAGTCCAGGCTATTGAAGGTCTGAGACATTTGAAGTCCATTCCTGACTTTTGTCTTGGAGAAGGAGTTTTTGAAGCACACTGTTGAGCCTGGGACAATGTTGTTAGCATCCTTTTGTACTGTATTGTGTACTGGGGAGATGTTTTATTTAAGCTATGCAAGTTAACTCTGGAGACTGACTGAGAAATTCACAAGTTAACTAATGTGGTTTTCATTTGAAATTCAGGCAGAGCTGGCAGTAAAACATGTTTGTCTTCTCATTTGAATACAGACGTATCATGATTGGCCTTAAAGTGCAGAAGCAACTGTTGCCATTTCTGGGGAAATGCTAGAAATAGCAGCTGGTTCTTGTTAGTCTGGCTTCAATGTACCTATGTGCCAAACACAGAACCACGGAATACTCGATTAACCGAATAGGTGTCAAAGTGGGTAAAGATATAACTCTTCTGTAACCCTGATTTTCAGTGTCTTTCCATACTGTGTACTTCTTGGAGTGCAGTGCTGTTTTTCTTACCTTACAATGATGGGAAAACTGTCTTAAGTGCCCTACAAAGTACATAAATTTAACAGTTGCTCATTATTCTGTGACCTAGCATATAAATACTGTAGAGACAGAGAAGCTCAGAAGTTGCTTTTTTTTTTGAATCCTGAGGAGCTGTTCTAGGAATTCACACTATACAGCTTTTTTGCCTCCTATTTTTATGGCATGCCATACCTACAAAATGTGCCATTTGAAAAGTGACTATATTTTGAACACCACAGGCAAAAAAAGACGATTGAAAAATGTACCATAGCTCTGAGCCAAGTTTGGGCAGCACTTTGAAAGTAGCAGTCCTAGGAATGACCTGAGAAATAGAGATGCTGAAGATTGTGAAGGTCTTTATCAGTCTGTGATTGATGTAACAAAAACCTGTTCTACAAAGAAAATAGCTGCTTATTTACCTTCCCCCCCCCACTTCTTTCTATTCTTTCCTTATTTAAAAAATCAGCCCTCTTTCAGAATTTGTGATACTGGGCAAAGCTCCAGGGAACAAGAAAACATGACATTTGTTCAGGCTTCTGAGCCTTTTAGACATTCATGCACATAAGGGAAGAAATTCGTAGACCAAAAAAAAAACCCCAACCCCAGGAAAAAAAACCCAAAACGACTTCTCTGAAGATGTGTAATACTCAGTACAATGTTGTTTTATGGCCTGGCATCAGTTCTACCATATGTTAACAAAATGTCTATCCATTAGCCCTTTGATGTGGCTTCCAGATATCCCTATTCTCAAACTAAGTCATGCATACAATAGAGCTTTGAGTAGAAATGTTTTAAGAGTCTGATGCCATCATATTATGGCTCCATTATCACATTTTCTCCATGTGGATTGGTTTGCTATTTATTCCAAAATTCGTGCCAAACTGTTGAAGGGTTTCTAAGTGCGCTTCTGTGAGCCTCTCTTCTGTGACTGTAAGCTGATGCCTGTTGCTGCTAGAATTTAAGGAAATTGAAAAGAATTTAAGAGGTGATTATGGAGTCTAGGTTTTGAAAGCGAGAATGAGCCCATTACTTCATGATAGGACACTGATGAGAAAGACGACGAAAGAGAAATGGTGAAAAAGAAACAAGAGAAAGGGTGAAGAATAAACATTGGCATTGTTCAGAAATGTATTTTCTTTGAAGTTTCTATATCAGTATTTGGTGAAAGAAAGAAAGAAATAGTACCCTCTGTGTGTGTCTTTTGTTTTATTGGTAACAGAACTTTGCACTTTTAATTGGGTGGATTGTTTTTTATAGTGTGCCTTGTGGGAGTGACAATATTGCTATCATTTGTTCTTAAAGAGAAGTCTGGTTATGATGAAAACAGTCTAATATGAAACTGATATAGAGGAAATTTTTTCTTTGTAACTTGACCATTTTAAATTATTTTTTTTTTAACTGCCAGAAGGCCTACCAAATTTTAAGGCTGAAGTGCACACTAAATTTTGTGCTATAGAGCTTGACAAATCTAAAACTCAAACTGCTCACTTAAAACACAAGAGCTGACTGAAAACATTTAGGGAGAATGCTGGGGAGAACCTGGCAGTAGTTTGCCTTTTGCATCTGAATGACTGGCGAGCCCTCAAGTAGGAGTGGTTTTTGGAAACCTCAGTGTCTCTTTATGCAACAAATACATCTTGAAAGTTATTTGCACTTATGTGGTTGATGTTGTTAAGGGGCAACAGTTAAAAAACATTGTACTGCTTTGAGTGTGTGTCTGAAATGTTGGCGGAACAAGTGACCATGTATGTGTGGAAAAAAAGATCCAAAACAGCTTAAGTCTTTTTAAAAAGTATTTTCCTGATATAATTTTGCTGGAATTCATCAGGTCATGTTCATAGTGTAATGTGACCTTTATACTGTTCATATATTTTCAAAATGACTAGGCCATATCTATAACCGAACAGCTGAGTGTGGAGGAGAGGGCTGGGATGGTAGTGGTCTCTGCTGATCTTGGAGATGCCTGAAGTTACTGTGTGTTTCAGCTTGGTAATGCCAGAAGAGAACCAAGAGATGTGCTCCACTGGGTGCAAGCCAGCCAGCAGCTATTTGAAAGGGTCCTCCCCTTGCCAGGTGAGGCACAGTAGCCATCACTGCATATGAGCTATTGCAATAGGAAGGAAAAATGTATTGGCTTTAGTTGCCATCAATGCCTGGTCTCGAGAGGGAGCAGGACCTTCTTAGAGTGTGCTAACTCTATCACTGGCATGCAACTGGTGATATCCCTGGTTGCTGCAGCACCTGTGACAGTGACAAGGGATGAGGACATATAGGTGGCCTTCCTCACCAGAGTCAAGTGGAGTTTGGAGGAACTGAGTCATGCTGACACCTTGCTCTACATGTTTCATTTTAGTTCTCGTGATGTAAACTCAGCGTACTTTGTGCCTTCTGCCTGAGCTTGGGCATAGATACCACTGTATATGCAATAGCTGGCTGCCTACCCCAGCCCTTTCCTTTTTTGGAATCCAGGCTGGTATCTACCCAAAGCTACTTGCTAGGTCTCTGCTCTGTGCACTGCTCTTCAGAGCATTTGGTTGGGTTTTAAATCCTCTACTTCCTAAACAACAACTAAATTGTCAGACTAGAAATTAAAAAGTAGCTTTTAGAGTGCTTATTCTGTTGGTCAGCAAATTTATCTGAGCACACAGCTTTGTAGCCTTTTGATAAAGTGAGTATAAGCAGATATACCATAATATTTTTTCTTCCCTCCCATTCCTTTGCTTTTACTCCCACACAGCAGTTTAAAGAGTTACTGTGGGATTTTATTTCAGTAACAATTTACAAATACACATATGATTTACTGAATGGTTGTGAAAGGT
>WUAM01000245.1:392164-415843 GCA_024336885.1 Actenoides hombroni | reverse complement strand
TTGAGTCCAACCCCCCTGCCAGAGCAGGATCACCCAGGGCAGGCCACACAGGAACAGATCCAGGTGGGTCTTGAAAGACTCTAGAGAAGGAGACTCCACAACCTCTCTGGGAAGCCTGTTCCAGTGCTCTGTCACTCTCACAGTGAAGAAGTTTGTCCTTGATAGCAAGGGCTACCTGATACTACAGCCACAAATAAAGACTTTTTTTACCTAGTTTTGAAAAAAAACAACTAAGGATGGATCTAGTATTAGCTTTTAGTCCCTTACTTTGTCTTAAATGGTACGGAGAGATCAGGCTTTGGCATTAGGGGGTTCTACCTGATTAAGGGGCACCAATCCCATGAAAATCGGTACTGAAAATGTAGGACCTCCCCTTTTTAGATAGGCAGGAAGGTGAACTCGGGATAAGAAATGGCATCTGTCTGAAGTTTTCTTATTTTGTATTTGTATTCTTATCTGGGCTGCAAAAACTTTTGAGGAGACATTGTCTTCTTCCTGCCAGCAGCATGTGGACTGATGAAGTACTCGCAAATAAAAATCTCTGGAGGGTAGTCTGGCATTTGTATTTTGCCATGTAGAGAAAGGTGTGTCTGTGGTGGTGTACAGCCGTCCCCATGAGGGGTCACATAGGGGACCCATCAGGTAAAAGAAACCCATGTTATCAGTCTGAGTGTGCAAGTTCTGCTCTCGGACGCAGTCATTCCTTTTCCTGGGGATTCTCTTGGCTTCCTTAGTCCTTGCGGATGCCCAAATATTTGTGATGCTAGTAAACACTGGCTTGAGCTTAGTTTGCCAAAAGATGCAGTAGGCCAGATCCATGACTCATGAGGATTTGTGTCTTTTTTTCTCTCTTTTGCTGGAAATTAAGTGCATTTTCAAAGACTCAGCAAATACCAAATAGCAACAGCCTATGTGCTGCTATTTCAGAGTTCTGCTGCCTGCAGAATCAAGATCTGATGTTAGTACCTTGATTTTAATGCTCTACATGACCCCACTGTCCCTTTTCATATGCAGTCTTCAAAATCTGTGCAGTTAATTTGTCTGCCAGTGGGCAGGTAGGAGGCAGCTGCCAGGGGAAGTGAATGTAGATGCTGAAGTGGATTCTCCCAAGGGAGGAAAAAAACAAACTTCATATCTGTTTATTCAAATTTTAACTTTCCCTTCTGCTTGCATCCCCCTTGTTCCAAGCAAGCACCTCTCTGAGTGAATAAGGTTATTTTGTTAGTTACAGTCTCAGGAAGAGGGCTAGGAGAAAGACATTGTTATTTTTACATTAATGGGAATGTGTTGGCACAATGGTGAGAGGGATCTTAAGTACCGAGGAAAAGTATTCTAAATTAATTTTTTTAAAAGAGCATTTTTAAAGAGCTGAATCCTCTTTTTGGTTGATGAATGTTTTGTGTTGCACAGCCTGGTTTGCATACTTTTGAGAAGAAACTCTGGCTGGAAATGCATGTTCTGCACTGAAATGCTGCACTGCATGTTCCAAGAGCTGGAAAACTTTGGGAGACAGTTTTGCTGTGTAGGATGCTTTGTTTCTGCATGTGACAGTGCACAAATAGTAGATATCTGACATACTTGAGTATGGAGTTCCATTTTTCATGGCGATCCAATCAGGAAGTTATTCAGTGAATTGTCAGAGCTGGGAATGGACCAGAGCACATAGTTATAAAACAGTATCTTAAGATCAATTCACCTTTCCTTGAAATTCTAGTCTGTCTGAGTTTCTTAGTAGAGATTTTTATTTAAATTATACCTAATAACTAAAACTATATCTGCAAACTCCATTTGGATTAAGGCTTATACAGCTGTTTATTCAAGAGACTGTGGAGGACAAGGTGCAATGACTAAACCCAACAGATTCCCAAACAACATTGTAGAGGGAAAATTTTTCCTCCCTTACCTCTACCCCTGGTAACCCATGCAGTGTATTTCCTGCATTATTCTGTATTAACCAAACTTACTCTCAATATTTAACTGTAGAGAGATGTCTTTTGAAACTTGTAATACTGTTTTTGACTTTTTGCTGTGTCTTACAAGAATGAAAAATACTGCAGCTGCAACTCGCTTTGGTACATTTGATTTACAGTCCTGTTGGAAATTGTATGTGAAAGCAGTTCCCAGGGATGCTGCACTAAGGAACTATAACTCTTCGAAAGATAAAAGAAATTGTTATAATCCTTTCACTAGCTAATTTCTGCATGCTGTAAATGGCTTGCTGTGTATCCAGGGAAAATTGCTCAACGGAAAAAGAATTTGTGACTTTTATTAAGTGCACTTTGTGTAGCAGTTACTAGGCTAGGCAGAATGATTAATAAATTACTGGTTTAGTAACTTGGAGTAAATCACTTTTGCTGTAACTGAATTACTAAAAAGATCATGCAACAACAATAAAAGGTTTTTACAGTGCAATTAAATATCTTGAGCAGTGCTTTCTGTACTTGGCAAGCTAATGTAACCTTTTTTCCGGAATAAATCATTTTACTGTGGCTTAGCAAGGGGAGACTTGGGATATCATACAGAAATTGAACGCTGTAGAGCACTAGATGTGTTAAGATGACACAAGTGACTGTGCTGGAGAAATTAATCCCCTTCTTTCTTTTTCAATGTGGTTTTAGTACTGGAATTGCCTTTGTATGCTCTTGCCCACCCTGCTATACAGTGACAGCAAGTCTGTAGGATCAGCCTGGTGAAGGTGAACCTGCACTCTGTGCACCTGACCAGTGAGGGGAACGGGGCAAAATGAAGATGTATCAAGAACCAGTTTTACCAGCATAGTTTTATTCAGTCTGATCCAGTTTTAGTTCCCAGAAGTGCATGGCACTGGCAGTGTCCTTGTGAAGCTGGGAGAACTTCAAGAGAGGCAGATGCTCAGGTAGCAGCAGTTAAGTGACTCCATGACAGAGATGTATTGTCTTATACCTGGAGCATCATACTGGTTTTAAAGAGTCTTTTGATCCTTATTTATTTTTCCTCCCTGAATAAATAAAGATCATATACATGACCTATATCCTTGCCTGAAAAAAACTGTAAAGTTTCTCGGAGAAGGATATAGGTCAAGTATATGTATGAGGCATTGTGAGGTTTAATTTCCTGACTTGGTTTATGTCCTTTGTGTTGATCATGTTTCCTCTAAGCTTTCAGCAATCTCTGGTGAAGTTCCTTTGTTTGTACAGAATACTTAACATTTGTCACACTGAGGGGTTTTTATGTACATGCTTGTTATTGGGTTGTTTGTTTTTTTTTAACACATTTTTGTAGTAGAAAGAGGACTTCATCATGAACTGTGCTTTTTTGTGATACTTCGAGCAAGTAAAGAGGGTTCATAAACTTTACTTCTGTGTTCAGCAGTTCCGGCAGAGAAACCAAACAGCCGTATCTGTTTAGACTGCCTCCATTCTGCCGAGCCTTTGTAGCCCTGCCAAAGTTCTCTACATCACTGAGCCTCCCCGTGAAAAACAGAAACCACTTCACTTTGTTCACGGGGCTGAAAGCTGCTCACAGTGTGGGATTTGGGGAGAGAAATTCTTTCAAGAATGAATTACATTCAACCAGCTAGTTGTCAGAGGAGTAAATCAAAGGGATTATTTGTTTTGACTGGTGCCTGAATTTGTTTTTGCCAATATTATGCTCAGTCAGAAAATTTTGAAAAGCCCCTTAATTAAGTGTGATATTTTTGTAAGCAAAAAACAGGCAGAAGAATCTGGCTTAGCTTTCACTTTTGTCCTCTATACAGCAACTTTATCATCTGAACTGTACTGGCTTCTTTCTATTATGTTTCATAACGGACGACAGTCATGGTTTAAAAATTGGGTGAGAGGGTGTGGCTTGTAGGACATAGGGCTCAAGCAGGGGGCAAAAGATTGTATGTATATGTAAAAATCTGGTCATGGGAACCGCTTTGATTCTGTAAATTGTTTATAAAGAATTAAAAACAAAGTGACAGAAATGCAGATGCCATGATATGAAGGGGGTAAAGCAGAATGATTTTAGGGGAAAAAAACCACAACACTTCTTTTGTTTTTCAGTTACCTCAGCATTTGAAAGGAGCTGTGATGGAATATAAGTTTAGTCTGCAGAATTATTAGCAAATATCCTTAGAAATAACCACTGAGGAAACTACTTCTCATCCCAAAACTATTCTCATAAAGCTACTTAGGAGACTTAAGGAAAGAGAATGAACTGTTGCTTTCAAGATTGTTAAAGGTATGTCAGAAATTGTGCTGAGATAGTCAATGCTATTAGCTCAGAATTCTCATCGCCGAGCTTCAAAAGTAGTTAATTCTTTGATGATGAACTTAAGAAATGTTCAGTCGAACTAGTTAAATAGACTGTATAATGGCAAGTGAACTTTATGAGGAACTGCCATTGTATAACCTCTGGTAAAGAGATTTCAGGAGATAACCAGGTAGGTATCTTTATCATTTAGTCATTAATACTGGAGCTGTTGCACATGCAGTGAACTTGTAAGGAAACATATTTGATCAGTATTAATGAATAGCACTTTTGTACTATTTAGTTACATGGTAGTGTTTAGAGCTGGAAAATATGAATACCATGAGACCTATAGGATTCAAATTAGGTTTAAACAGTTAACATAGCTTTTTTAGATGGGAGATAATGTTCTCAAGAAGACATTTTAAAATTTGATATTTATCCAACTGAAGGAGAGGATGGGAAAAATCTGCAACTTTAAAGATGGAATAATGCCACCTCTGAATCTAGAGATAAGATGTAACTGTATCTATGTGAGGTTACCGTGGTCAATCATTCAAAATTGTGTCTTTTGGGAATTCAATTGACAGTGAATATTTTTTAGTTTATGCAGATTTTTATTGGAACATAAAATGTTTTGAACAGTGCTAGTAGATGATGTTTAGAGCTGTTCTGATAAATGTTTATAGTGTGTTAGTTACAGTAGTTTATAACAAAAAGCTTTGTACCTATTGCTACTGTAAAATCAAATGTGGGGACCAAACCTGCTTTGCAATTGCTGGGTCAGGCACTTAGACTCCTTTTTGGAGAAAGTATTTTTTCTTCAAGTGGTCCTTTTAACTTGGGCAACTTTCACTCTTATTAAAGGGGACAGAAGCCAGTTATATTTTAAGCAGTACTGCATAAACATTCCATGATGCTGAATGTTGGTAGCAACACTGTCTGTGACCTCAACTGTTTCCTTGTTTCCTATGCTGCACAAGCTGCAGCTGTGTCACAGCAATGCCTGCCAGCTTTGTGTCAACCTTGCTGGTTTTTGGGTTCAGGTCAATAAGCACCTTGCAGTAAGGACTGATAGTCTGAAGCTGAGTAGATGTTCTAGATGATTTATGAAATGGATTTATTGCTTTGGCTTTAATCCATGTTGCTGAAAAGGTACCAGCTGTGCTGGTAGAGGAGTAGAACTTGACAAGCGCTGAGAACTCTGGTCAGGCATCTTGATCTTGCAACCCAGACACAGTTATCCACATGCAGTTACCTCTGTGGGAATAACTGGAACCTGCTAAATTTATGGTCCAATAATAAAAAAAGGAGACCGAGCAGTGTTCTCATTGAGAACAAATAATGTGATTGCTCTCCTAAATTTGCTGTTTTCAGATAGCTATAGTTGTGTCCATGGCATCCCAGGTTTTCAGGACTTAAACAGAATAACAGGATAGTTACTCTACCAAAGATTTTACAGTTGCAACTAGGGATGAGAGAAGAGTTAAGTGGATGACACATAGGGAGCAATTAAAAAACTGTTTTGTAAAAAGTTTGTATGTACAGATTTTGAAATAAAAGTTCCAGAAGTTCAGCTGTTTGACAGAAGTGGAGGAAGCTGGGGGATTAAACTCACTAAGAGGATTTTCAGGCATGAGGGAGTGACATGGTTGGGTGGTATAAAGAGAAATCCTTTTACTCTGTCATGTTTAACTGAGGAATTAGGAATGCCAGAGAAAAGGAGGTTACAAAGGGGAGGTAACAAAAAAGGATGGAGAGAGGTGTGAATCACAGTATGTGCACAGGGAATTAAAACATTAACGACTTTAGGGGATAGTAAGAGAGAGGAGTCAAGGGTTTTAAAACCTGACAGAGAGAGAGAGAAAGGAGAAATGGCAGATAATAATTTGAGAGTCTCTTTAACTATTCAGCTCTTATGAAACCAAAGTCTGTTCTCATAGCCAGCATTTCTTACGGGCTCATGGAGGTACTAGAGGTGTCTTCCAGTTAGCCTTCTCGTGCTCTCACAAAATTTCCTCTTCAGATATTTTGTTCTTCATGGTTGCATCTAGATTTAGATTCTCTATATGTAATATTTTTTTCAGCCCTTTCTGTGACTGGAGCTGCCACACCATTGTGTAATGCAGTTGCAAAGATTTGTTGCAGTTTAGGTATCTTAGACAGGACTTTATCTGGAAGTCCATGTTTAGCTTTCAATTTTCAGTAATGCAAAGGAATAGTGTTGATTACTTTAAAGGAATTCAGTGGAAGGTAGACAAAATGTAGGCACAGGATGGGGAATGACAGGGCAGAATGATAGTAAAATAATTACATATTTCTGAAGTGAGTTGATGGGGAGGAGGGCAAAATGTCTGCACATTGTGTGAATAATTGCTTGAGAGAAACTAAGCAGGGACTGTTTAGATGGAATATTGTGAAAGTCTTCCTGAGAGAGACGTTGAGCTGTCTACACAGTGGCCGAGCACTCAGCTCCTCAAGTTTCCTTGGTTTGTGTTTTAAATGTTTCAAATGCTGCAAAATACTGACCAGGAGAAAAAATTTGCTGTCATATTGCATCTCTTCTGCCTCTAGTTTTTGGTCTGTTTTTGTTAGTTCCACTATCTTATGAAACAAACTTCTACTTAAAAAAAGCAAAGCAAATTCCAGTGGATGAATAAATTACCTTTGCTCAGCTGTTTTCTTACTGGACAGCCCTTGGGATGTGCCCAGTCCAAAGGCCTGAGGAAGGGCTACAGGATTGTAGACTATTGTAGCCAAATCTTCAGGCTTGCAGTTGGGAACTGTTACTTGTTCTCAAAGCTGAATTTTCCTTTTTCCTTATCACTCAATGGTTTTAGTTTATTTCCAGCTAGTGAACATGACAGAAGCACGTGGAATTAGTGAGGTAGGTTTTCATGTGTTTAATGTGGGATTGTTTTTATGATCTGGAAAGTTTGGGAGAAAAGCACAAAGGAGAAACAGTGTTTCTACAATATCTGCATGTTCAGCCTGCAAGAGAGTGATGATTTTCATTTGATAATTGCCCATCCATATAGCAGATAGTGAATGAGCCAAAGGTAGCAGTGACAGAAATTACACAACTGTTGGGAGAAGACTCTGTTGCAGTTGTCTTTATAAGACGTTTCTAGAACTGCCTGAACTTCTGCTCACCTTGCACTTGCAGCCTTGTACATCTTTGATGCTACTTTGGTATTCACGATGTGTAGTTAGTACATTTTCCTCTTGCTCATCCAATCCTTTGATCTCCTCTGTTTTGATGAAAATTGAAACTAGCCTGAACTCTTTTCACGAGCTTTCTGGAGATAATGTTTTCCACCTTCTAAAATAATCCATCTTTTTCTAATATATGTTTTGGTGACCTGTTTTTAGGACTCTTTCAGATGTTTCTTGTTGTAGGAAAATCCAACTCTCAAGACAAGGTATTCTGCATTTTAGGGCAATGTTAATGGTGACTTGTCCAAACTGGATGCATTTTGCTGAGTTATGTGAAAGCTACAGCAAAATTATTTTAAAGATCGTTTGTCCAACTCAGGGATAAATTGGGATCTAGCTGTATTTACATTTAAGTGTCTCATGGAAAAGAGAGATGAATTGAATATCTGCTGTCTAAGAAGCGTTACATCGTGAGGATACTGAAAATTTGAGGATATGTGCTGGACATTGGTACTAATTGCTGGCTGTTTATATGGGAAGTTAATGCATGGAGCATGCTATATAAACAAAAAGAAATAATAAATACTGTAAACATTGCTTGGTTCAGATGGAAGGAGCCAGACTAATCAAAACTATACTTAAACTGCCTTAGCTCTAAGCGTTTAGACAAGATCCAAAAAATTTGTTTCTTGGCTGCTGTGGAAAAGGCTTATATCCAGCTTCAAAGGCTTTTAGACAGGGTCAGAGTTTCCTTATGCTTTCCTTCTATAAAAGCCATGAGAAAAAAGCTGTGTCCTCTGCTTTCCCCCTCTGTTGATAATGAATGTTATTACTTTCACTGGTGCCCTGAATGCGTTGTTTGCTAGTTATCTTATTCATCCCTTTTCATAAAAATCAGGGGCTCCCATCCTCTGCCACACTAGTGCAGAGAAAACCATTTTAGGTTATTGTACATCTTTTACTCAAATTTTAAAATCTGCTAGCACTCCCCACTGTTTCTTTTGTCGATTTAATTGTTTATTTTTTGGTCATAATTTACATTTTCTTGTTTTGGTGTAGGAGATGTTATTTAACATGCCATCTGTGACACAGTTTAGGTATGTGGCTAGTGTGCAGTTCCTCCAAATACTGCATGAGAAGCATCCTTCCTGCAAGCACTGGAGAGGAGAAACTTCAGACCAAACCACCAGGCATACACAATAGCATCTTTCTGCCTGTGGTTAACATATTCCAATGAATAAACCTAACTTGTACTTTCATTTATAAAGGATGGACTGTCAGAGCCCTTGACAGTGATAACTGTATTTATTTTTTTTCCAGTAAATATATCCAAACAAACAAAAAACAACCCCAAAAAACACCAAAAAATTGCAACCTGATTATGTTGCCCTGGCAGAAAAGAAAAAAAATACATCAGACCATCTTCCTTGTTTACTAATCTGCTGCCCGCAGAATATTGATTGGAGTCATTCTCTGTAGAGTCTCATGCTTCTCTGGCAAAATGTGAAGTCTGTCATGGTAGGCAGCTTCATTTTGAGAGAAATAAACATGTTGTTTATATAACAGCTTTCTTGGCAATCAATCAAACTCCATACTGCACCAAATACAGTCACTGTCCCCTGCCAGTGTAAAGCACACAGCTTTTGCATTGCCTAACATCAGTGTAATGTAGGAAAGCAGTGCTTTCCCACTGTGATAGGGAGAGGGAAAATACAGGGATGCTGGCCACATAACTCAACACTATGGAAATTATCCCAGATCCTGGGAAACTCTGTGAAGTAAAATAATCCTTGGATTTAGGTTCAATAAGAGGAAAAAGAAATAAATAAATAAAAACAAAAAAAAAACTAAAACCAAAATGAAAACAAACAAAAACCCAAGCAAACAAAAAAAAACAACCGAACAAAAACCTCAAAACAACACCCCACCCCCATCATCAAAATACAGTCCAGACTCTGGTGGAAGCTCACCTATTAATTTCTTTCAATGTTTCTGACATCATGTGTTGTCTGGATTGAAAGCATTTGTGTTTAAACCCTCTTTGGTCTCCTATATCTAAACAAACGCCAGGTATGTATTCAGTAGGATGTCAACCACTGGTCATACGGTCATCATTAAATATTCCTAATGTGATAATAATATACTTAGTAATTTCCCTTCTATTGAGAGCTTTGGAAAAGAAGTTTTCTTGCTATGGCTGATTGGTGTGAAGAAAATGCCTTAAAAAAGATATAATAGAAGTCTGGAGTCAAGAAATATGATTTAATATCTAGTAAATTGTGGGTTTATGAAAAATTGTGTATAAGGTCCTGGCTTTAGCGGAAGGCAAACACTTTTCCACAAACAAAATGCAGAAGCATTGAAGGCAGATTCTTTCTTTTACTTAAACACATTTTTATTCCTAGCCTAGATAATCTCACCATCAGTATTTCCCCTCAAGTATGAGAAAACGTAGTTGGGTTTTTTTATTGGTATAATGTTGCGTTCCGCAATGTTACTTCAGAAAAGGAATTTGCTACAAATGTCATGCTAAATGAACTTGAATTGTTTAACACTCTGCTGTATTTTGTACGTGTGTGTACTTTCTCATATTGAAAAACATATGCATCTCATTTTAGATAATACACTGTTGTTGATTTAAGCCTGTCTTGATCTGAGATTAGATTCTGAAAGCTAACTAAAAATTTAATAACTTGTGGGGCATTTCAGGGTACTTGAAATGGTACATGTTCTGCTTTAGAATGAGTACACACGTCGTGTCTGAAGACGTAAGGTCCGTTACAAAGTTCTGAAGATGAAGTGTTTTCTGGTTTTCTTCCCTGTGTCCTCCGTGGTGGTCAAGTCATCGATAAACGTGTTTTCAGAGCTGAATTTGCTGAGAGGAAGTTTGAGCTGAATATTGGCCAGGCAAGAGAAAAGACTGAAATTGGATCATAAAGTGGCTTTCCAGGAATGTGATAGAGTTCCTGCATGTCTCGTTTTCACCATCTCTGGTTGCTGGGTGGAGGTTGCCCTCTCTCCTCCATCCTTTCTTCCTGTCTTTCAGGTAGAGTTGCTCTGATTCAGTATGAGTTGGGCAGTGGAAGAGGAGAGGAGCATCTTGAGGAGAGACATGCTCTCTCTTTTGCTTTACCTGGTTAGCCAGTGATCCACCGGTAGTGGCTGACCATTCACACCAGTAAATCAGGTGCACTGGGGTCCAGATTCCACCTTGAAGTTTAAAAAAATGGGAATGGGGGGAACGGGAGGGAGATTTTACTTACAATCTAATACTTAAGCTGTTCTTGTTCATGAAAACCAGTGTGAATGCATGGATGCAACTGATGTTCAAGATGGCCTGGAGAGCAATCAAAGGGAGTTCTCCAGACACTGTTAGGGCAGTTATGGTGAAGGTGATGTGTGGGAACATCAAGACAACCCTGTGGTGGAAAATATTGGCATCTCTAGCACAACTTCTGTTGTGCATAAAATGCCTGTTTCACAGCCATCCTTTGCCAGTGCAGTTCCTGCTCAATGTACCTTGAGCTTTTATTGTCCGTTGTCCTTCTTCGCAAAGGAAACTTAGGTCTCTCATAACCACTTAAAATCTTTTCTGCAATACATTTACAACCTGGTTTTTGGTCATGTTCTTGTTTCTCAGTGTTTCTGTGGGGTAATTTGGAGAGATTGTGTCCTTAGTACAAGAATCTGCTGTAGCTCACCAGACAAGAGATCACTGTTGAGGAAATCTAATGCAGTTTTTGTACATGTTTGTGTGTGCTCAGTCGGTACTCAGTTGTGCTTTCACTGGTGACATGCTCAGAATGAAGGACATGTTACAACACCACCAGCTAATAACTGTTCCCAGGCAACAGTTTATATAAATTTCTTCCCCTCTAACCTATGCTGATTTGATGATACTGGCAGCACATCATGGGCAATTCTGGTGACATACTTCAATTAGAGTCAACCCTTTCTACAGAATTGTGGAAACTTTTTATCTGCAGCTTTCTCTTTACCTCATTTGACTTCTTAACTGTTTCAACTAACTTCTTTCCTTGTGTCTTTTTTTAAAAAATAAAACATTAGCTAGATTTTTTTTTGGAAAGTCGTGTTTACTGGAGAATGCAGACTAATGCTGGATCAGCTGCAGAACAGAAAGTAACTCTAATGTTGCTTGTTAGATTGCAAAGTATGTAGGCAAAGTCCTAGAAATAGATCAGCTCTGTGTCTTTTTTGCCTTATGTGGGGCTCAGATAAAATTATAATGATGCAATTCTGTTCGCAGTGTTAGTATTGAATATCCTCCAGCTGGGAGTGAACATTAGTTACTGGAGTGAGATCTGCAGCTACACTCTAGGTTATGTTATTGTAGGTGGTTTCAGAAAATGAGTGTGCAGCTTACTTGTTTTGGGGAAATATGCACTGCTGAGGACCTATTCTTTGGAGCAGTGTTTTCCAAGAAGGTGTCTGACACCTCTTGTTCAAGTAGAATATCTTGCCAAGCTGAGGGGTTTCAGTATGACAGGAGTAGCAGCCCACAAGCAGAATGGTTTTGCCTTGTAATAACAGTTTTGCTCTTGGTAATAGCACAACTGGCATTTTGTTTTATTTGTAACATAGGAAATCTAGCTGTACACTTACTGTTGTTCAGGAAGACTAGTCCAGTCAACGTTCAAGTTTCCTACTTGTCCTGAACTTATTTTGAATCAACAGTTTTCAAAGCCATAATTAAAATATCCTCCACCTTTGAACTGACTGGTGGCTCACATTCCCTTTGGTCTGTCCCTGCAATATGTGGATGAAAAGGGAATCATCTGCAGGAAGGCTTCAGTCTCTTGAGAATGTGGTGGACATAAGAAATGTTGGCCAACCTTCAAGCATCTTTTCTTTTTTTCAACAGGAATGAAGCACTCAGGAATGGCTTGGAAAGTCAGTAGTAAATTGTATAAGAGATCAGTGGGAGGAGAAGAGTTTAGAGAGAACAACAGATTCCTATCAGTTATTCTGAAATTGTTGTGTTATTAAATCCAATAATGTGGGAATAAAACTTGCTGAATGCACTCAAATGATAAACATGTGAATGAGATTTTTCGTGCAGTTCCATCTGATAACAAGGACTGCAAGGAGTGGGTGCATTAGGAGAATCTTATTCCTCATGCCCCTAATTCTTTGTGTGCAATCTTGCCAGCAGGCTGGAATAAGTTTCTTTAACATTCAACCATTAAAATATCTAAGCAGGTACAGCCCTGATATAATCTTAACTAAACACACCATTCAAGCTTATTAATCCAGGACATATAATCAGTTTTGTGTATTATTGTGATAACCATTGTTTTTAATTTTGAAAGTTAAAGGCAGAAAAGCTAATACAATTAGAATGGGAGCCTCTGAGAACAGTGCCTGAAGGAGAAATTAAATTCATTTCAGCACAAACAGATATGAAATGAAGTACAAATAGAACAGCAGTAATAATTTTAGTATGACTCAAGGTTTCATTAAAAAATCCAACAGCCTTTATTGCACTCAGTGTCAGAGGCTGAATGAATATAGGGTCTTTTGAATGCATATTTTAGAGGTGATTGAAGACTCGCATCCAATAGCAGTCAGTGGTGCTTGCCAGCTGGTTAGCCAGGACTATATAGATGTCAGAATTTCTGTGAGCCTACATTCCTCTGTCATGTGTGAAATTGGAGGGTTCAGGGATAGTTAAGTAAATAAGTTATTTCAACTTGCAGACATAGGAAGAGAAAGTAGTGAGAAACGGCATTGGCAATGAGACACACAACCTTTCAGATGAAGGTCAGGGATTCAAATCTAAGGTGAAGTGACAGGGAGTATTAGTTAGCACTGACAGATTTTGAGTGGCCTAGGGACATAAATTTGATGTTAAGTCCGAGTAGACAGCAACCCACATCACACAAACCCATCTGTATAACCTGGACCTAGCTGGCATTTTTGCTGTTTTTATTTCTGATTTCCTCTCTAGCTGAACATGGCGGGGGGGTGGAAATTCTGCTGTGAACATTTTCCCAAGCTCAAAAAGTTTCTCATGTGATGGAGGACATGAAGAAATTAGTGCCTGTGAAAATGTCAGAGATGATGCCAACCTACAGCCATTCCTTAGGCACTGGATAGAGGGAAGATGTGCAAAGTACATTTTGTAGAATCATAGATTGGATTGGGTTGGAAGGGACCTTAATGATCATCTAGTTCCAACACCCCTGCCATGGGCAGGGACACCTCCCACTAGACCAGATTGCTCAAAGCTCCATCCAACCTGGTCTTGAACACGTCCAGTGAGGAAGCATCCACAACGTCTCTGGGCAACCTGTTCCAGTGTCTCACCACCTTCATAATGAAGAAGTTCTTCCTAATTTTCTTATCTAAATATACCCTCTTCCAGTTTGAAGCCATTACCCCTCATCACTACAAGCCCTTGTAAAGACTCCCTCCCCGGCTTTCTTGTAGGCCCCCTTCAGATACTGGAAGGCTGCAATAACATCTCCCAAGAGCCTTTTCATCTCCAGGCTGATCAGCTCCAACTCTCTCAGCCCGTTCCAGGGGTTCCAGCCCTCTGATCATCTCTGTGACCCTCCTCTGGACCCACTCCAACAGTTCCATGTCCTTCTTGTGTTGGGGGCTCCAGAGCTAGATGCAGTACCTCACGTAGGGTCTTGTGAGAGTGGGGCAGAGGGGAAGAATCACCTCCCTTGAGAGGAGAATCTTGTCTTGATTCCAGAGTGTGGCCTTGAGGACACACTTCCACTTTTGGAATGAGTGCTGTAAGCTCTCTACGTGTCCCTTCCAATGAGCACTCAAATGCTCCACACAAGCTGGACCAGTTTCAAATGAGGTAACTTCATTTTCTGGTACCTTGCCTGTGGTAGTCACACCGTGATTTTGGAAAGATGCAGGACAAGAGATTTCTGTATCTTCTCCCTTTCTCTTAATGTCATTGACTTGTTTTTCACCTTTCTCTGGAGTTTGTCCAGAGCTATGAGTTACTCAGCTGCTGTCTCTTCTGTGCAAGGGTAGCACTGGTTTGTGACTGGCATAGAATAGAATCACAGAATCATTTAAGTGGGAAAGGATCTTTAAGATCATTGAGTCTAAACCTTAACACAGCACCGACAGGTCACCAATAAACCATGTCCCTAAGCACTATATGTCATTTAAATACCTCCAAGGATGGTGACTCCACCACCTTACTAGGCAGCCTGTGCCACCACTTTACAACCCTTTTTGTGAAAAAATTTTTCCTAATATCTAATCTAACCATCCCCTGGTGCAACTTGAAGCCATTTCCTCTTGTCCTATTGTTTGTTAACCGGGAGACAAGACCAACCCCAACCTCACTGCAAACTCCTTTCAGGTAGTTGTAGGGAGCCATAAGGTCTCTCTTGAGCCTCTTCCTCTTCAGCTAAATAACCCCAGTTCCTCAGCCACTCCTCATAAGACTTGTTTTCTAGACCCTTCACAGGCTTCATTGTCCTTTGGACACAGATATTGGTGACAACAGGCAGTAGCCGTACAATGCCCAGATGACCCATTCACTTGAAATGCTTTGCAGTCTTGTGGTATGCCAAATGTCTTGAAGTGTGTTTTGCCACTGTTTTTTCCCATTTTGCTACAGCTGTACTTTGCACCAGGTTTTTCCAAGTACCCCTGCATTCTGAATGCATCCCAGAGCCTTCGCATTACTGGTTCCAAGAGACCGAATCTCCTTTGACTTTGAACAGAAATTCTATCCTGGGAATTCTCCTGACAACAATTGTCTCGTCTGGTCTTTTATAGAAATTGTTTGAGTTTGCAAAATCAGCCTCTTCTCCATCTCGGCGAAAACTTGTGTCAAACACACTTGAAGTTTCACAACAGTATGTAAACAATGAACTTAAGGGTAGATAAACATGAAGGGTGACCTATCACTTTGTATCAAATCTCTGGGCTTTTGAGATACGCTAATGGGAATTTAGTAGGGAAATCTGTCAGTGTTGCTTGCAAGTACTTAGCTGTGTCTCTGTGAATATGACTTGAATTTCTGTGGAACTGTGGACAGGTACTAGAAGTTGTGGACTGAATTTTTTTGTGTGCGTGTATGGAGACAACTCCAGTAATTTCAACAGAAAACAGGGGCCTTAAGTTTCCACAGCCTAGTATTTTCCATGAATGCGATCATAAATATAGGAATAAATGTAAATCTTCACTGTATCCATTCATAATAAACCGTTGTTTAGTCCCATTTTAGTAATAAAGAGATCAATACATTACCATTAACTCATCTGAATTTAGAAATGAAAAATTAATGATTTTCTAAGTCCAAATTTAAGCCTTATTAGAAGTCCTGTTTTAATTATCAGAAACTACAAGAAACCAAAGGGACTGTGATTGGTGAAAGAAGACTTGTAATCTGAAAATTACGTTGAGACTTTGAAGACATGTCTCATACAATATATAATTTTTTAGGGTCAGTGTAAGATAAAGAGGTTTTTTTCATGTTGCAAGCCAAGTAATGTCCTGTTCTTGCGTGTTCTTGCATCAGTTTATAAAACTATTGGACAAAAATTGCAAATAATTCCATAAAGTGGATTTCATACCAACTTCAATTTTTACTATGATTTTGACTGCTCTATATAGAAAAGAGGTCGTTCGTCTTGTACCAGTAAAATACTACATTGAGGATTACAGTTGTACTTTAGCTGTCTGGATCTTGAAGGACAAGCTTGGGTTTGGTAGAATGTATTTGCAAGTTCTGTTCTGCTTTTTGTGTCCCTTTAATGAAATTTTCAGAGCCAAAAGAAACATGGATTAATTAGAGAGCCAGAAGAAAATGCAAATTATTTATTCTGGAATCAGTGTCATAATTACGAAGAAAGATCTCAAGAGATCATGTATCCAACCCAGGTGAACTACAGTAGGTTGTGTAGGCTCTGTATATTGAAAATCTCCAAAGATGGAGACACTAAAGCCTTTCTAAGTAGCAGTTCCATTGTTCTACAACACTTGTAGTAAAAAAGCGGTTTTCTTATTTTTAAGTGGAATTTCTTCTATTTCAGCTTGTGCTTGCTGTCTCTTGTTCTGTCAGTGGGCACTACTGACAGGAGCCTGGCTCCATCTTTCCTACATCCCCCATCAAGTATTTATACACATCGATGAGATCCCCCAAGCCTTCTTTTCTCCAGTCCCAGCTCTGTCAGACACTCCAGTCCTTTCATCATCTCTGCGGCCCTTAGTTGGACGTATTCCAGTGTATTCATGTGTTTCTTGTTCTGGAGGTGGTCAGAGCCAGACACAGAACCCAGATGTGTCTCTTCCAGTGCTGAGTGTGGGGAAGGATCACCTCACTTGACCTGCTGGCAACATTCTGCCTGTTGTAACCCTGGTGCTCTTGGCCTTGTTTATGGCACAGACACATTGCTGGCTCATGGCCAGCTAGTTGTCCACAAGGCCCCCAATGTATGGTAGAATGCCTCCTTCTCTGCCAGGCTGCTTTCCAGCTAGGCAGCCCCAGCACGATCCATGAAAACAGCTGGCTTTTGTGGGACCCTCTTTTGCTTTGTCTCCCATAGGGTCCTTACAAGTAGGTCCTTGAGCAGGCTAAAGTCTACTTTCCTGAAGTCCAGGGCTGAAATCCTGCCATTTGCCTTGCTCCTTCCTCCCAGGATCTTGAACTCCACCATCTTATGTTCACTGCAGACCTTCACATCCCTGATCAGTTCTTCCTTATTTGTAAGTATGAGATCCAGCAGAGCATCTCCCTCATGGCTTCCTCAATAACCTCTGCGAGGAAGTTGTCATCAGTGTCCTCCAGAGACTGCCTGGATTGCTTGTGCCCTGCTCTGTTGTCCCTCCAGCAGATACCGGGGTGGTTAACTGTCCCATGAGGGCTAGGGCCTGCAAACATGGGGCTTCTTGCATTTGTTTGAAGAAGGCCTCACCTACTTCTTCCTCTTCAGGTTGTCTGCAGCAGACGCACCGCATTGTCACTCCCATTGATCTGCCTGCTAATCCTGACCCACAGGCTCCCAGCTGGCTCCTCATCCAGTCCCAGGCAGAGCTCCGGGAAATCCCACTGCTTTCACACAAAGGGCAACTCCCCTTCATCGTTCTGCCAGTCTGTCTTTCCTCAAGAGCCTGCAACCATCATTTGCAGCCCTCTGGTCATTTGAGCCATCCTGCCATGCCTCTGGGACCCCAAGGAGATGGCAGCCCTGCAGCTGCACACAGACCTCTGTTCCTCATGCTTCATGTGCTGGTGTTTCAGTCACTACTTTGTAGTAACTCCCGACACCCACAGTGGGTTGCTGCATTTCTGGAAATGCGTGAGGTTACCGCTGCATTGGAAAGAGTTTTGTGCAGTTTAAGAGAGAAGCAACATGTGTATGAGAAAAAGAAATAAAAAAATGTTATGTAGACATTAAAAAAGTCAGTAAAGAATAATAAGAATCTTAAAAAAAACCAACTCTGTGACAAATAAAAGGGCAATCTAAGCAAAATTCTGAGAAAACTTTTGCAGCTGTCAGGAATGTAGGATGTAGAAATAAGAAAAGGTTACAGTAATCAGAAGACTAATGGGAGGCACAAAAGACTAATTGAGTGGTTTAAGCATACTATACAATTAAAGGAGCAGAGGAAGAAATGGCAAGAACCTGGCTTATATGTGGATTTGTGGAGTAAGAAGACAGCATCAGAAGGGCCTCCATCATAGGCTGGAGTTGCAGCTGCGAACACAGGCCTGTGAATCTGTGACCATGAGAGAAGCAGGGTTTTGCCATCACAGCAGAAAGGAGTGGAGCCACCCTCCCCCCTATAAAGTAACAAAGACAAGTGGCGTTACCAGTTCTGATAGTTCATTGTGACTATGGAAGTGGGATGATGAGACAGCTTGGGGAGAGCTGATTGCGGGATCAGCACTCCTTTTAGTATGTATAATGGTGAGGGACAATGGTGTGGTAAAAAGCAAGAATTTAATTTCCATTGTGTTGAGCTGGTGGTGATGTATTAAATAAAAACTTCTGGAGATATAAAACTACGATGCAGGCTTGTGAGCTGACAGTGTCCAAAATCCAGTTTGGCTTTTGAATGCTGCAGTCAGGGCCCAGTAAGGCAAGTGCATTTAAAAATGCTTGTGTTATAATGGATATTAGGAGAAATATTTTCCTAAGAGCAAACACTGAAACAGTTTTTCCAGAGAGGTTATGATCTCTTCATCTTTGGAAATTTTCAGAATTCAACTGGATAAAACTCTGAGTGATCAGATCTAGACTGACCCTGCTCTGAGCATGGTGTGGAAGTCAATGAACACCTAGATGTCCCTTCCAACATGTAATATCCTCTGATGCACATGTGCTGTGTTTTGAAGCCTCCTCTCTTGTAGTCCTCTGCTGTTATTACAGCCATCTAAGAGTTGTTTTGGCTTGCTTCCATCAGCAGTCTTCTTGGGGCATTTGTAAAATGAAGACTTATTTTCCTGAGGACAGATCAGAGGTGGCTACTCAGGATGGCTTGCAGGACTTTTTAGGTCATCAGAATGCTCTAAGGCAGTACTAGCAGGACATGGGTCTGACTTAAGAGGTCCTCTAGTGTTCTTGAGAGGAAACAATAGGTTTTTTTTAAACTTTTGGAGAACAGTCTACAATTTTTACAGTTTTGGAAAGGGGTGCTTGCCAGTAGTGCGTAGTATCACAGCATATAAGTAAGACATTTTTTGTAAGTGCTTCAGAGAAAAAAAGTAGCACTAGGCATTAGTGTTTATTTTAACTGAGATTAATTTTGATATCTGTTGTAAGAAATTTTGAAGATAAAACATTTGGACCATTGCTAGATCTGTAGGAATGCGGAGTCATATATAACCCTGAAGAGAAAAATATATAAGTACAAAGACTAGATTATAAAATAATCCCTTTGTTTGTAGACAATTCATTTGCTACACGTGTAAGGGAAGACTTCCCTTGGTAAGTGTAGAAAAAGGGTTGTTTGTACATCAGGTCAGATGCCATTTCATACAGGGATATTGCAAGGAATCTTTGCTATTCTTGGAACTAGAAAAACAGCAGCTACAACATCTTTATGCAAGGGTAAGTGATATTTGAATCATACCTGCTTTTGTTTAGAGGTAGTTATTGTTACGATTTTTCCCCTTAAAACCTCTCAAGACAGCCTGAAATATATAAATTAAAATCCTTATTTTTGAACTATAGTACTATGAAGGGTGGATTTATTTCTGAAATGTTACAGCGTAGGAAATAGGAAATAAAATATTCTAGGGAACATAAATATGGAAATGCTAAGTTTTAAAATTCAACATTTAAAATGAAAATGGTCATTTCAATACTTGGCTACCTTTTGAATGCTCATATAGTTTCTATGTCTTTACTTTTACTACAGTTCCCTTATCAGTAATAAATTATTTTCAGACTAATTTTCTCCTTCACTGTCCTATATGCCATAAATTATATCGACCCATGCTGTTTAACTACTCAGTGGATTTGAGATTCACTTCAAACAGGGAGGTTTGGTTGCAGTTCTTGCCGAGAACCATTTATTTTCAATCACTTTTACAAAGTAGAGACTCGGCTTTAAAGCATTTACTGTCTATTGTGACACAGAGGCTCTTTGAAGGTTAATCAGCTTTTTAGCAATAATAGGGTTGGATTCTTCTGTGACTAAGTGAGTCAATTCTGTTTCATGTGCAGATCTATCATTTAATCAGAAGCCTGGAAGTTAAGACTTACTACACTGCATATTAAGTAGAAAAGACAGTTTTTGTTTTAATCATTTTTTTTTCTTTCTGAACTTCACTGTATCTTTAGGACTGTAAATTACTTGAGACAGCTAGACTGATTATTTAAGAACCATTCCTAATGTGCGTGAAATCTAATAAAAGGAGCTGTACAGTGAAGTCATATTATTTGGACACCAAAGCCAAAAACTAATTTGAAGAAATATTCTTACATACACAAAATAAAATCCACTAAATGTGGTAATATTCCTGATTTACATTTAGGGCATGATTTAATCCGATTGCAGTTTAATTGGAGGTATGTAGTGTTTTCTAAAAGGCAAGTGCAGAAACTCACAAAAATTTCTTTGCATATTTGTAGCCCAAACCAAGTATTCGGAAAACAGTCAGGGTAGACTTGCACGATGAGTTTTTACTAAGTAAGCTTTTTTTGACAACTAAGTTTCTCTGACACAGCTCTGTCCTTGAAGTTAGCTGTTGAAGTTGATGGAGTTACACACAATAGAGTTAGATCTATGTTTAAACATAACTTGACAAAGTTGTTATTTTCTGCTAATAATGAACCACACATTTTTAAATACAGGAGAGGTTATATTCAAATGTATATATGTATTATATGTATATATCTAACCTTGCAAGTAAGTCTACTTCTAATCCCATGCTCTATAGAGCTATGTTGATGATGGGCATCCAACTTCATTGATTTTGTCTTCCCCAAATGTTGAAATGCTGAGCTTGAAATAATGGTAGTCTAGATAGAAAACACAGTGTTCCTGCAGGAACTATTTAAATGGTTCTGTTTATTATGTGGTGCTTGAGAAATTTCCTTTGCATCTCTATCCTGCTGTTGGAAGAGTTGTGTTGGATTCCAGGAAGGAAGATGATGTGTGAAGCATTTGCCACAGTCTGTGTGCTGCTACAGCACACAGACTTACAAGTTCTGATTGTTTAGATTTCAGAAGGCCTTTGGTGGAAAAACCAAGGGTACTGATTCACAGAATCTTACTGCATGATACAAATAAATAACTATTGTAAATATTTTAAAACTTGAGGAAAGCTGTTTTGTATATGGGAATGTGGTTCTGCCTGGACATGAAGTATCAAGAGTTGATAACTCTTAATTTGTCATTTGATTTGCTCTGTGAGTTGAAGAGAGAAAGGTTTGAAGTGGAGTAGGGAAGAGAATGGGTCCAGTCAAAAAAACTAATTAAACAACAACATCTTATTCCATGAAGATGATAGAACTTTTTATTAAAAAAAAAAGGGGGAAAGAGAATACAGTCTACGACTAAGAATTACTTTAAAAGAGAAAGGTTGCTGCAGACACTAGTGCTAGCTTTGCTATGTGGGTAAGCAGTAGAAAAGCATTTTGCTTAATGTTGGTGTCCTGGGTTTGGCTAGGATGATTTTCACCAGAAGCTGGCACAGAGCCACGGCCAGGATAGACAACACAACCTGCCAATGGGATATTTGATCCCAGACTGATGTCTTGTCTGCTGTGTAAGGGCAGGGCCTGGGCTGGGAAAAGCACTGCAGTTTCTGGCGGACGGGTGGGATTGCCTCGGGGGCCAGCACCATTTCTTGGGTTTGTTCTCCATCGTTCATTTTGTGTAGTGTTTTCTTGCTGTTATTGTTGTTGTTGTCAGTTCTCCTTTTCTACTTTATTAAATTCTCCTTATCTCAACCCATGGGGTCTTGTATTTTTGTCTCCTGCTTCCCATTTGGGGAGGGCAAGCAGTGAGCGAGAGGCCACGTGGTGCTCAGCTCCTGGCTGAGTCTAAACCACGACAGTTGCCATTTTCCAGACCGTATTTGCGCACACTGCTGCCGATGATGTTAATACATCCTAGAACTGCCATGCCAGATTTACTACTCTTAATTGGCAAATCTGTGTATATGAAGACTTTATTTAATCAGAGTTTTAAGGGCAAGTTAAGCAAGTTAAGCATGATGAGCTTAAATTTAGTCCTGCCAGCTGTTTTATTAGCCCACTAGTTAGGTACATGATATGCTGCCTTTTCCTTTTCCCTTGTTCTCATGCTGTTAACACAATGAAATGAAGAAAATCATTAGATCATTATAAACTGAAGCCATCTGGCAGTTCATAGTTGTCATGCTATCCAAATGGGTAGATTACTCAAAATGTAATCCCTATACTTAGGAGCATGGGCCTGAATTTAGTGCTGGGTTCCTCTCTCTGTGAAGCTGAGATTAATTTTTTTCAGTCATGGTTTAGTAATAGGCAATTCTTTGATTGGATTGAGTAGGGGATCCTAATTCTTATCTGATTTATTTTCCTCTAATGCTGGTCCAAAACCAAATCAACTTGTATGTGGTGTTCATGTATAAGTTAAGTATTGTACATATATCCTATGTTCTGGGATGGGATTCGGGCAGAAAAAGTATCCTCCTGTCAAAGAACGTGAAACCTTATTGTGTAATCTAGAGCTTAAAATTAACCCATTCAGAAGAAAAATGGAGAAAAAAAAGGAACACACAAATTTGAATAGAAAGGCTTTTCATGAGTCTTCAGGTATTTGGGAACTGGGCTGGAAACACTGTAGACCTGTGCTGTCTGAGCAAACGGCTAACTCTTGGCTGTATTTGGCTCAAAATGTGGATGACCAGTTGAAAAGGACTAGAGTTAAAGACTAGAGCACTTCACTCTTTTAGCTTGAAGTTTTGGCATTCAAACACTTGGAGTTGGATTATGTCTTGATGAGAGATGCTTGATCTGGTTCTAATGTCCTGTTTAGTTGTTGGTCATCCCCTTCTCTGTGTATGTGATCCTTGTTTAGGTTTTTGTCCTATCTGTGCAAGTTAAGGTGCTCCTTATCTTCTGGTTATCTGGAGGAATATGTAAAGAAAAATGCTTTTCAGTGGTTTTCATAATGAAAGGTATTATTAAGCTTTTCTAAGAGAATGTGCTGATTGCCAGATTCCATAAAGGTCCTTCTTTGTGGACCCTAAATTCCATCAGTGAAGTCTTCATCTGTGAAGGGCAAAGATGAATGATGACTTCGTTACACTTCCATTAGCATCTGCCTCAGTGACATGCAATAACTTGCATGGTGGTTTTCACAACTTGATACAAATGTTATTCTAGATTAAACAGAGTGCAGGGGGAACAGAATGCACAGTCAGTAAATTTGCTGACAACACAAAACTGGGAGGAGTGGCTGACACACTGGAAGGCTGTGCTGACATCCAGAGAGACCTGGACAGGCTGGAGAGTTGGGTGAGGAGAAATTTAATGAAATATAACAAGGGCAAGTGTAGAGTCTGGCATCTGGGAAACAACCACCCCGGGTACCAGTATAGGTTGGGGACTAAACTGTTGGAAAATGGTGTAGGGGAAAGGGACCTGTGTGTCCTGGTGAACAGCAGGATGACCATGAGCCAGCAATGAGCCCTTGTGGCCAAGAAGGCCAATGGCATCCTGGGGTGTATTAGAAGGGCCGTGGTTAGCAGGTGGAGAGAGGCTCTCCTCCCCCTCTACTCTGCCTTGGGGAGACCTCATCTGGAATATTGTGTCCAGTTCTGGGCCCCTCAGTTCAAGAAGGACAGGGAACTGCTTGAAAGAGTCC
>WUAM01000245.1:349010-382629 GCA_024336885.1 Actenoides hombroni | reverse complement strand
AAGGTCCCCCCAGAGTGTCCTCCTCTCCAGGCTGAACAATCCCATCTCCCTCAGCCTATCCTCATAGCACAGATGCTCCATCCCCTGGATCATCTTTGTGGCCCTCCTTTGGATTTGTTCCAACAGATCTATGTCCTTCTTATGGTGTGGACACCAGAACCAGTTGCAGTATTTCTGGTGTGAGGTGGATGAGGTGAGGTGGGTGGGTGAGGTGGGTGTTGATCTCTTCTCCCAGGTAGCTAGTGATATGACAAGAGGAAATGGGCTTAAGTTGTGCCAGGGGATGTTTAGGTTGGATATTAGGAAATATTTTTTTACTGTGAGAGTGGTGAGGCCTTGGAACTGGCTGCCCAGGGTTGTCATGGAATCACCATCCCTGGAGGTGTTCAAAAAACATCTAAATGTGTCACTTCAGGACATGGTTTAGTGGTCATGATAATATTTAGTAGATGGTTGGACTTGATCATCTTGAAGGTCGTTTCCAACCTTAATGATTCTATAATTCCATGAGCTTCCTGTTAAGTAAATAACAAAGTGTTCTTGCAGCAAAAAGGAACAGCAATTCTTTTTTTTTTCCCCCATTAAACCCCAGTGGGAAGGAATTAGCTCCATAAAAAGAATTTTGGCTTCTTTAAACTGTATTTCATACTGTACCAGGGAGAAGTCTAAGATATCTTGTAATCTTGATGCCTTGTCTGCAGTATTCTCTGGGCTCTGAAGAGCCCTCGTGGTATGTAATAAGATTGGAACAAATCGAACACACTGTAGCAGCTTTTATAAGTTTGTCCAATTTAAACATGCAATCAAGTGTTGACACTTCAGCAATGTTATTTAAATATTTCGGTGAAAATGCACTTGGTGGTTTTGTTTCTGCAACAGAGAGAGTAAATATGGTGTATTTCTGGAACAATAAGAATGGCTTCGGACATCGTTTCTCTAGAATAGAATTCTGCTCCTCCTGCACCTTTTGGTCTGAAGGATCCAGGGCAGGCAACAGTAGGTTTGCTTTTCTGAGCTGTTCATAACTGCTCCTGCAAAGTGACTCTGGTTCCTTACTCTGTCTCTTTCCAGCACGTGTGTTTTTAATGGACGTGCAATGAAATGTTACTTGTAGTGTTACTTAAAAAATGTATTTGCAAGAAAACAGCGGTGACTATTCTGAGATTCTAGGAGGAGAGAGGCCAGGAGAATTCAGGGTGCTTTCAAACCATAGACTGAAGCTTAATTACCACTTCTAAATCACAAGCAAGGTGATCTGCACCAAACACAGCAGTTTAATGCTTTGTGACTGCAGAGTATTATAAATATTTCTGTCAGAGGCCTTTACATTGGGTTATTTTGAGAACAGCTCAGCCCAGCAATGAGGAATGTCTGTGGCTGTGTTTTTCTAGTGATAGCCAGTTTTCAGCTACTGAAAATATTTGTATAACGTTTGTTTTGCTTTTTCATGAAGCATAAATCAAATGAAATTTATTTATTTTTTTGTGGTGTCATATTTTATGCTGTATTTTTACAGTTTGAGGTGACCATTGGTGCTAAGATGGCTCCTTTATTAATTACTGAATCTTCCTCAGCTTTCTTTTAAGGGTTCAATTACGTATTTGTTTTTAGATAGGGCACATAAAGCTGTTCCTTTCCAATTCTAAGTCCTTATCAAGTTTGGCCAGAATATGCAAATATAGGTGGGGAGAGGGGTTGGTTTGTTTTATTCATTTGGTTTCTTTGCATGCTTTTTCACAAAAGGCTTTTTCAGTGTCTGAAAGGGTTAAAAAAACATTAAGCAAGCCCTGCTAGACCAACACTCAGGTATTTTTGTTGGAAAAGCAAAGTAGCTGATGATCACAAGGATGCTTTTAATGTGCTTTAGACCAGTTCCTAAGGTAATAGCACCAGGGCTGAGTCATCCTTCCCTGCACCCATCTATGGTATTATGAACATTAGTTAAGTTTTAGGTGTTAGGGGAGAAGAAAATGGGTGCGCTCTCATTTTTGCAGAGGGAAGGCTGTTGTGACACAGTATTTAGGGACATGGTTTAGTGGGTTTTGTTATGGCCAGGAATAAGGTTGGATTTGATGACCTTGAAGGTCTCTTCCAGCTGAAACTATTCTATGATTGTATGCTGATTTCCAGGAGAGCTGGTTCAAGGATGCTCCTTTCTGCCAGGCTTGCCAGGGAGGTTATCTATTGCTGCAGTGCTTAAGATAAGAATATTTGTCTGTTAGGAACTGAGCTGTATTTGGGATCAAGCTGACCCAGGACATCAAACAACTCCCCAAAAGCACGTGGCACCTTCTCTATTTAAAATTCAACCAATTACCTGACGGTCAAACTCCTTTTTCACAATGTCACTCTGAACCTTGATGGTTGTTTCTGTCTCTTTGTCTCCACAGTGATGATGTCTTGCTTTTTTGTTACATTACACAAAAGGAGGACTTATTCTTCCTGCAACTAAGAAACTAGTAGTTTATCTAACTTTAGTGTTTCTTCAGAAATCACAAATTCATTGCTAACCCCATCTATTAGTCATTTCTCAGAGGTGGCAAGCAAATACTATTACACATCTTTTGTCTCGTTTTTATGTTTTCAGAGGGTTTCTTTATTACCTTTGTCTAAATAAAAACTACTTTGGCCTTAGACACCAGACTTTGACATGCACAGTTTCCATTCTTATTATGTAAGAAGTTAAATCCTTCAGTTCCACCCCTTCTCTGGAGCATGCTGCCCCTTTGTCGTCCCCCCCATCCCCATCATACCTTATAGCACCAAACTGAGCTCGCCGGCATGCTTGAGCCAAGCCTGCTCCTCTGCTCTGTGTCAGCCAGGGGATTGTTTAAGAAAGTGTTGTAGTGGGAAAACTCCCTTACTTGAGGTTGTGAGCTGGGCATGAAGAACTGGGTAAACTATTTCCCAAATTACAAGTGGATAACCTCTGTTCACTCTTGACTATATCACTGTTTGGAAGTGACGTATGAAGTGATACTCTACTTTGGAAGTGATGCGTGAAGCTTTGCCCTTCAGAATACAGTCTTCAGGCTTGGGCAGACTCTTTGGATCCAGTTTATAAGCTTCATTTTATTGCCAAAAGAGTAAAAATTGCGAAGAAAAAGAGGAAAAATGAGATTCACGTGGTCTAGGACTTCATGGGCCAATGTTGAAAAGTCTTTGACTTGATTGTGCACAGGTAGGGGATGGATGTTGCACTTGACAAAGAGAAGACTACAAGATAAGGGAAAGAGAAAAAGGTTTCTTTAAAATAAACATTAAACTTAACTTCCTCACTTTAATACATAGCATTTGTGTAATTCATGATCTGAGATGTTTAGCGCAGCTTATCACATGATGACCTCCAGTTATTTGACAAGTGAAATGTCTTCTCCTCACTCACGGAGCAAAAAGTTGGAGAAAACTGAACACTCCTCACAGAACTAGCTCTGTGCAGAGTATTATAAGTACTTAGATAATTTTAGTTACCAAACAGCTGCTACATTTTTGCACTTGCTGAGTTCCCACTACTCTGGGCACGTGTTGAAGGACACCGCCAGCACCAGCCATCATGGGTCTGATTTATCTTTTGTGGGAATGAGGGGTAAAGGGCTTATGGTGTACACCTTTGAGGCTTGATCTCACTAAGTCTGAGATATTACGAGCACTGTTGTGTGATAATTAGCAACATTGTATTGCTTTTTCCAGGTCATTCCTTTCCTTTTAAATGTCTTCTCATTCTGAAAGAATATGTTCTGCTGCAAAAGTCAAATTTTCTGCAACTTGGGAGGTATTAATTTAAAGCAGTGTATTAAAAGAACAATTATAATTGCTTGGCACTTAAAGAACCTCCTATAAGTGCTACAACTATTAAAACCATTTAAAACCTTGATTGCAGAAAAAAACCTGTATTAATCTGCAAAATAATTCATTGATGCTCTAATTTATCATTGTTCCATAAAAATAGGCTTTTGAAATTCAAAATTACTCTGCAGTAATTAAATTTAATATGCTGCAACTCTTTATGAAGGTGGATACCTTAAAAGCCTCATAATTTAACATAATATCTCAGTTATGTTAGCCTTTTATATGACTTTTACTGCTCTCAGTAATGTTAATAAAGTCTTTGAGACTAATCATTTAATGAGAGGATTAGTCTGTAAATTATGATGTGTTTTCCTGTTAGTTGTGCTTTTCGACTACCAGAGAAGGTTTACCATACTTTACATACAATTCTCTTCACCTGCATTCTGGGTTAGAGTCTAGTCTTGGCATATTGGAGTATTGGACTATTTCTAAGAATGAACAGGGAGCATCAGAATTGCTTTTTTTTTTTTTTTTTGCTTTTTTTTTTTCTTCTTCATGTAGACTAGATGCATACCATGCAAGTATTCATCTGGGATAGTACTGTTGAAGAGAGAGGTGGAGTTGGGTGACTAGGCACAGCACCTGAATGCCAGTTTTACCAGTAGTTTTAAGAGGGCTTCTGCAATGTAATTCTCATTAGGGAATGTACATTTCTAATGCAAGAGCACAAAGGCATCACGTCAAGTCAAAAATAATGTGCCATCTTTGGTTCAAAGTAATGCGTGATTATAGCAAATACTTGAAAACTGCTCATTTACACTTATTTTGACAAAAAAAAATGAAGACTATTTCTGAAATCAACTTGCTGAAGTCTACCTTAACTATGAACTCACACTGTGCAGTAATGTGTTTCAAGAGTAATTTATCAAAGACTGATAGAAATACTAAGAAGAGAAAGGTTGACACAATCAAGGGTGAATGCTGCAATTACTAGCAGGCAGTAGTACTAAATGGTTTTACTCGACTCAATATTAGTGACGTTTTAGTGAGAGTAAGATTATCTAAGAACAGCAGGAATATTTGAAAGTCTAGAAATTATACCTTACGGTGGGAAACAGGAGATGTTAAATTTCTCTCCATTTATGCAAACCTACGTTAAGTGATAACTCAAGTACAGCATACATATTAGGCTAGGAAATGATTTGGCTGGTTATAGCACTTTTCTCCCTTATTTTAAAATCTAGTCCATTAGCAACTCAGTCTTTCTGAGTCTAAACAAATTCAAAGTGGTGGAAGTCAAATACCTTCTTCCAGTAAGGTTAGTGAGGTACAGAAGCACCTTGCAGACTGGTGAATTCTCCATCATTTTCAATGCGTACAACAAGACTTGATTGTTCTTCAAAAAGTAAAGGGTAATTCAAGCTGGAGGAATGGGCTTGATGCAGTAGACACAAGGGGAAGGTCTCTGCCGTGTGTTATTCAGAAGGTGTGATTGGATGGTAATGGATCGTGCTGGCTTTAAAAAAATCTGTGAATCTGCCAGTAAATCTTACGAGGATTTTCCGTAATGAAATGCCTCCTTCCCCATTTAAGCCTCACCCATTTCAAACAGACTAGCTTTCTGAAAATGAAAAGCCTTTGTCTTTGATTTGTATAACATTTAGATAATCATAATTGCAATTTTAAAAATAGAGCTATTGTTAATTTGCCAATCCCAGAGGAAATTTGAACTATGAAACAAAAAATATTTTCAAAAACTCTATGATAGATTGCTGAACAGCTTGAATTTCTTATTTTATTTCTAGTTATTCTCTTTTCTTCAGTATCTGTGATGCAGTTTATTTGACAAAGTTTTCTTGGTCACAAGATTAGAATTACAGCACATGGATAAAGCAGCTGATATTATATACCACTTAAATTTATCTTTTAAAAAACAAGGCAGCCTTAAAATAATCATATATGAATATTTAAAAAAATTACTTTGAAACACTAACATTCTGATTGGCTTTTAGAGTTCTAGAAGAAGGAAAATTGTTCCATAGCATTCAACACTGTAGAAAGACTAAATTAATTAATCTAGTAAGGAAAACTTTAATTAGATGTTTCAAATAAATTTGTAAATTCTAATGGTTCTTGCACTTTTTGAGTGGATTTCTCTCTTAAAGAGCTTTTGTCACAGTTCCTTCTGTGACTATTAGTAAGGTTGAATTTTTTTCCTTACTTTTAAGACACTTACTCTTCAAAAAAATTACATTAGGTGCATTAGCATAAAAGACCCTGTTATTAAATAAGATTCTTCTGTAAGCATACAGAATTCCTAAACATTTCAAAAGTCTTCAACAAATTTACTCCTGCCACTCACCTTGTTAGTAGGAGAATATGTTCTGTTTCAGAAAAGAAACACTTGAGAATCTCAGTTGGCTTTGGGGTGTGGCTGTTTTTATTCTGGCTGTGCCTCTGAGAGGCATATTAATTCTCTATTATTTGCTCCATAGGCAAGCTGAATTCTGTTTCTGTGGGTGGGAATATTCTTTTCATATGGAAGCATTTGCCATTTGTTGATCCTAAAAAAAAAATCAAGTGTCCTACATTAGCACACAGAGCTCAGTGTTAACATGTTAAATATGCATTTTGGAACTGTAAGTTAGTTAAGCCTTATTCCTAGAACAGTGCCTGGCTTCACTGAAGGTCATGTAAATAATGAAGTAAATAGGAAAAGAAAAAAATAAAAAGGTTTCATTTGTATTCTCTGTGGAAAGTGTTTGCCAATGGAAAGTGTGAAAGTTAAATGTGATTCTCTCCACTATTTTTTTTTTAACCTTTTTGGAATTTGACTGTGTGAAAAATAAGACATTCATAGCGTGGAGATGTTGGGAGGTTTCTCACCAGATGTGTAATGGTCCAGAATGGCTGTTAGGAACAACAGCAGAAATATCTGTGGATTAGTGGATTTCATTCCCAGAAAACAATCTGTAATGGCATCAGTATTAAAAACTGAATAAAAAATAAACCCTTCAGTAGCATTCCAGGAAGACCATGCATAAGCTGCTCTTGGTGGGAGCAACACAGGTTAAATGGATTAAGATCTTGTTTGCAGCTCTCCAAGCACTTTTCTGTATGAGGTCATATGATGAGTGTTTCTAATAGGATTCTTCAGGGCTTCATACTTCCTCCGCTATTCAGAGTTTCCATTGGTGGTTTGGAACGGAGTTACAACAAAACACAGCTGATGTAATTGCTATTGGAATGATAAAGAATCATGAGAACAAGCTGATCATCTGGACAGGATGATTATGTTAGTGTGAGTCCACTCTCTCCAGTTTGTTCTCCTTTTACTGGAGTCCCAAAAGAAGATGCAGTATTTAGAAAAAAATCACTTCCTTGGACCTCTTGGCTACCCTGTTGCTAATGTAGATCATACGCTACCTTCATTGCTAGCAGGTCTTACTGGTGCCCTTTGTCCAGCAGGGCCTGCAGGTCCAGTTCTGCAGAGCTGCTACCCTGCTCGTGCATTTGCAGCCATGGGTTGTCCTTGTTCCTGTACAGGACTTCAGTTTTGTCTTTGCTGAATTTGCTGAGGTTCTTGTCAGACCATGTCTGAATTTTTTTAGCTCTGCCTTCCAGCATACATGACTGCTCCTTCCACAGATTTAATGAAGACTCAGGCCATCCCTGTTGTCTGGGTCATTGCTGAAGCTGCAAAGGGTACTGACATGTCATTGGCCCCTGAGGATCACACCAGTCATAATCAGCCACCAGTTAGACCTCAAACTGTTGATGGCTACCCTTTGAGCCTAGCGGTCAAGTCAGTTTCCACCCACTTTTATTCCACCCCTCTAGTCCATAATTTTGCTGGGGACAGAGGTTAGTTTGGCTTACGGTTCTTTGGATCCTGCTGTATAACATTTGCCTTTTTTCAGTCATTGTGGCTGAATTGCCACAACTTTCCTGAGATGACAGAAAGCAACCTCTCAGTGACGTTGGTCAGCTCCCTCATGCAGCCCATTCAGTACCATTAATCTGTATTTGCCCCATTTACATAATGCCTACTTTCATCTTCCTATGAGTAGTACCTGTTCCACCTTCTCCACAACTCTGCTGCCAGGCAGAAACCTGAGAGTTACTTTAAAGTTTAAACCACAGTGAATATTTTCTTACTATCCTTTCATCACTCATTATAGCAGATATAGCAAATAATATAGCACTAGCACAGCATTTTTTCCCAAACAATCTAAAAGTTTTACATGGAAAGGAGGATGTAAAAACATCTTGACTGATGACTGTGCAGGGCCCATTGGAGGTTTGAACCAAATGTGGTTTTGATCCAGGATCAGAAAGCTTTTTAGGGACAGAGCCTTAGAAATTACTCAGAAAACTTGTCCTTTCCTTAAGCAGCAAATACATCATGCTTTCATTTGCAGGTGACATTTTAGGTGTAAATGTCTGAGGCTTCTGAAGAATGCTTTTTGATAGTAGACCTAGCCGAACAAATACGAAGATCAGAAATCATTTATAGAGACATCTTCCTCAAAGGAGCAAGTTCAAAATTACTTCAGTGACAGTCTCACCAGGACATCCTTAATATTTATAAACTTCAGAGTGGGAACCCTTCTAACTGTTTGTCTTCAAACCTGATTCTGCAGAGTTGGTCTACAGTGCTACTGATTTTCTGAAGAACAGAATTTATTGAGCACCAGTTTTTTTCCTAGATATCTCTCTTCCCAGTGACATTATATGTGTTTTCATGCAATAATTCCACTCAATTCAGCCATGGAATTGACTACAGAAAAACACTTCACTGTGAAAGAAGCTAAATATACATTTGTATTTTGTAGTGGCAACTCCTTGAGAAAGGATTGTGGGCTGCATAGGAATTCAAGAGAGAAGGTACGGGGTTATTATTCTGGCTCTGACATCAACTGCCATCATCACTGAACAATTCATGCTTCCTCAGTTTCCCTAATGTTAGCGCTTGCCTGAGGGGTGCTGAGGAGTTCCATTTTGTTTATAAGGTGCAATAAAGAGGGAGGATTCTTCAATGCCCTCCTAATTAATCTGATCCATCTTCTGCTGAAATCATCAGACCTTGCATTTATTTAGCACAGGAGCAGCTTTACCAGATCAGACGTTGTCGATGTGTATAAAGAAGACTACAGTGCGTATGGAAAGACCTTCCTACAAAATTATTTCAGGGACATCAAAATAAGTCTGTCTGTGAGAAGAAAGCATGCACCTCAACATGAGCAGCAGCTGATTCAAATTCTCCATCCAAAGACCCAGAAAACCTAATGAAGACTTACTATCCATTAGGGCCTGTGTGTCCACAGCTCTCGAGTGTTTGCAGTGCCCGTGACAGAGCACTGTCTCTATCGCCATGTAGGGCTTGGAAAGCCACCAAAGAAAACGGGCACTTTTCTTGTTGCTTAGCTGGCTAAACTGAATTTTAAAACAGTTCAGTTCTGTTAACTATACTAAGCCCGAGCAATGACTTTCTGTGACAGTAGAATTTTTGCAGATGTTGCTGTTGTTTCTAAAGAAAGTTGAAGTAATGACTCTGATCTCTAGAGTAAATAAGGGATTGTGGCATACTCCTAACAATGTGCAACTTCATCTGCTACTAAAAAAAGAGCAAGCTTGTTGTCAATGGGCTTGACCATCTGTTGTCAGTTGGGATCATCCACGTGTTAGAAAAGGTTTATGGATTTTAAAATTGGAAGCAGTGGAAAACTATTAATGTGGCATTGTGGAAGGGAAAATTTGAAAGGTTTGGTTTCTCAAAGGGTAGATTCTCTGTCCCTACAAGCAGAGGCATGAGGGTTTAGAGTATTGGCATTTTATAGCTATCCCTGATCCCCCGGGAGATGTGTAACGTACAAACATGTCACTGGCTGGAAGATACTGGAAACATCTTACAAAACTAAATTAGAGTTACGAGACTGAAAGGTAAAATTATCTGAGGACAGAGGTTATTTGTAAAGAATTCTAAAGTCAAATGGTTTTACTAAAGCTAGGGTTGTCTGGATAGCCTGTCTGCTGCTCTCCCTCCCCAAATCCAAACCGACAGTAACAACAACCAAAGCACAGTGGAAGGTGCTGGGAGCAGGTTGAGAAACATCAGTGCTTAGTTGCCCATCTCTGAGCAGACACGTCAGAAGAAATGATGAGGTTTTAGAAGTGATTTTCAAATTTTGTTATGCTTTGTGCTCCCCAAATAGGAAACTTCTAAAGGAAGGACTTTTAGCACTCTTTTCCACACATGCATTGCAGATCATGTGAAATATTAGGAGAGGGACATTTTCCTGATGTGAAGTTCTTATTTCTAGGCTGTTGGTAGAATGCAACAAGCTTACGCCAGAAGTTTGATGTCTTGTTTAATGCTGCATGCAAGGTTCACTTGGGGTAGTGATCCTGAATTTTCCTCTGCCTCACAGGCCAAACGTGTCTGTAGCCATGGATCAAGTCAAGCCTCTGAGAAAGACGGTCTGTAGTCTGTTAAGGAGCTATTTCAGAAGAGTGTACAACCAGATGAGATTTCAAAGAACCGTAGAGCTGGAAAGAAGGTCTATAGAGAGCCTCTGAACATCCCCCGTTCCAACACAGTCTTGGCAATGCCTGTGTCATTACTTTCAATGTTTGTTTATGCTGGTTTTGAAGATCTACAATAATGGAAACATTATAGACCATCTGGTTTGTCCTAGTGCTATTTTTAGTGCTTAGGGACATTTTTCTAGTATCTAATGTAGTCTTTTCTGCTGCAATTTAAGTGTATTAGCTCTCTTTATATTGTGAACTCAAAGACGTGCTTATTTCTTTCCTCTTGCAGCAGGTTTTTATGTCAGGTTGATTTTTTCCTTTCTTATTGTAGTAGTTTATACATGTCCCTACTCATCATCACCCTGGGTATCTTTTTCAAGTATCTTGTTAGTGAATATCACTTAAAAAAATTCTCATTGTGCACTCTCTCAGTACCCCTGCTACACATCACTGTCATCTTTTAGTGTAGGAAGACCCTACTCCATTGTTTTGGTCTGTAATGAAGATATCAAATAGCCTCAGACCCCTGAGGTTCTCACTCTATACATCCATCCATTTTTTTTTACTCTTTGAATACACTGTCCAGCCAGTTTGGATCAACCTTATACTATACATAATTTTCTTTTTCTTTTCCGGTGTCCTTCATGATTAACATAGCATGGCTTAGGTTGGAAGGGACCTCAGAGATCATCTAATCCAACCTCCCTGCCATGGGCAGGGATGCCTCTCCACTCTAGACCAGGTCGCACAAGGCCTCAACCAACCTGGCCTTGAACACCTCCAGGGAGGGGACATCCACAACTTCTCTGGGCAACCTATTCCAGAGTCTTGCCACCCTTGCACTGAAGAATGTCTTCCTAAGATCCAGTCTAAACCTATTCTCCTTCACTTTAAAACCATTTCCCCTTGTTCTGTCACTGGACACTCTTGGGAAGAGTCCCCCTCCAGCCTTCCTGTAGGTTCCCTTCAGGTGTTGGAAGGCAGTTATAAGGTCCCCCCAGAGTGTCCTCCTCTCCAGGCTGAACAATCCCATCTCCCTCAGCCTATCCTCATAGCACAGATGCTTCATCCCCTGGATTATTTTTGCGGCCCTCCTTTGGATTTGTTCCAACAGATCTATGTCCCTCTTATGGTGTGGACACCAGAAGTGGATGCAGTATTTGAGATGGGGTCTCATGAGAGCAGAGTAAAGGGGGAGAATCACCTCTCTTGATCTGCTGGCTACACTCCTCTTGGTGCATCCTAGGATACGGTTGGCCTTCTGGGCTGTATGAGAGCACTGCTGGCTCATGTTGATCATCTCATCAGTCAACACCCCCAAGTCCTTCTCTTCCAGGCTACTCTCAACCCACTCTCTACCTAGTTTGCCATTGTGCCTGGGATTGGCCCAATCCAGATGCAGGACCTTGTACTTCAACTTGTTGAACCTCATGCAGTTTGCACTGGCCCATTTCTCAAGCCTGTCAAGGTCCCCCTGGCTAGCATCCCTTCCCTCAAGTGAGTCTACCACACCACACAGCTTGGTGACATCAGCAAACTTGAATTTCAGCATAACTTTCAACTTTTGATAGGATCAGAAAGTTAGTTCAATGGGAACTGTCATGTATACTGTGGACATAGGTGCAGGACCATACTTTATTCTGGTAGCATCTGGGGATCATAGTGCTTTTGTGCCTGACATTAAAAGCATTGATCCAAGGTGTATGTTTTGGGATTTCTTCATAGTTAGACTGCATTGCAGAGGTCGTTTCTGTAGGTAGATTAACTCTTTAAGTCTTTATGGAAAGAAAGGCACTGATAAATGTTGATTGGTATAAACAAGACCTATTTTGATGAAATTAGAAAAGAAAAAAACAGAATGGTGACTTTCACTAAGACTAAACATTTAAAATTTAGAGCAATCATAGGAATTTTTTAAGATTTTTGATTTCACATACATATTAAGTCAAGAAAATGTGCACAATTGGAGTATTTGGTTTTACTGCTTTATTTCACTGTGTGAGAAAAATTTGGGGTGCCTTTTATTTTCATTTGAGTTGGGAAAATGCAAAAACAGAATTGTGTCATTTGCTACAGAATGGAAAGCCCAGCTTTTCCCAGTTCTGCCTTTCATTGTCTGTCCCTCTTAAGGATTCTATGAAACTATAGTTCTTTGCATCATGTATTGCTGCAGCAAGATAATATGGGTTACAAGTTATTAATTTAATCAAAGCAAACCAATCTTTATACTGTACAAACTACTCTCTGGAATTTGTTGCAGACATGAGCCAGATTAGTTCCAGCTTTTATCAGATTGTCCCATTATGTCTTTATGTGGAAGCTACCAACAAAAATATCATCATTTCTGGAAAGAAAAATGAAAAGTACATGAGAGACATAAACGAACAACACAGAAAAGATGAAGAGTTATCCTCCATAATATTCCATTACATTACAGATAGTGCTCTATTGTATTATAGAGAATAACAATTTACCTTTTGTAATATAACCAGAGGATCAGAGCATCAACACTAATCAGAGAACAAATTTAAGACAAGAAGACACTCTTCTCTTGACAACGAATAGTTGAATGGAGGAAATCAGCACCACAATATGTTGGTGGCACAATATGTCCGGAATCAACCTTAAATTTGAAACAGATGGACTTACTGCATAGGAGAAAGGTCCAGCAAAAGCTGTCCAACACACTGATAGGAATGCAAGTTCCTATTCATAAAGTCCTTAATCTGTTGATGGCTGGACAGGTATACTGAAGGAAGGTCTCTTTGTGTTTCTCCTGTTCTTTCTCACAACACTGGCTGCTACCAGAGAGAGAGTATCTGGCTCACTGAGCCTTTGAGGTTTTTTTCTAGTTGAGCTGTTTTTGTGTTCTAAGTAACCCTAACCTGCATATAATCTGACTTGTGCTAAGTAATCTGGGTAACCAGGCTCACAGTACTCTACAGTCAGTAGCCTTATAGGTGCAGGAATGTTCTGCATGTTACTTAAAGTGTTAGATGTCAATTATGATGCATTTTTATCTTTGAGCCTTTATATATTATAAATCCAAGGCTCTCATTCTGCAGCCAGGTGCCTGTGGCTTCCCACTGCAGCACATGGCCCAAACTGAATGCACTATAACACAGATGGGAAGGGAAAGGGAGAGGGAAGGTGAAGTGGATGGGATGGAGTTGTGTGAAGTCTCAGGTTTTTAGTTTTCCAGGCTAGCTACTCTCAAATGAAAGCATCTTTTAGTTGGTTTCCAGGTTTAGGCCAGAGATAAGCAGGAAATATTAATGATACCAGTGATCAAGTCCTTATGTATTACTTCACTTCTGAATGGGTTTGAAATTAAAAAAAAATAATTATCAAATGCCTTTTCGTTTGTATTTCAAAGCAGAATGAAGGCCCCATGTGTTTAGAAAAATGCAACTGAAGGATGGGCAGTTGTTTTTCTTGCACTCAGACTTTAAGACTGACCTGGACCCTCACATTAATAGCAGCCCCTGGAGAAGCAGGCAGTGGTCTTGGAGGCTGCAGTATGCACCTGCACAGTCTATACTGGTTTCAAACAAGCCAGAGTGCATTCTCATTTTGTTGTCTCTGTATGCTGACTGCATGTAGAGAGCTGCAGAACGAGATGTCCACTAATAGCTAAAGTCCCTAGTTTTGGTGAATACTAGGTTAATTCTTGAGGGATTTTTTTTTTCCCTCATGAAAAAGGGCTAGGGAGGTTCCCAAGCTGTTTGCATAGAAGTGCCACTACCAGCCTTGAAAATGGTTATGAGCTCCCCAGCCACCATTACTCTCAAGCTTGGAACTGCCAGCAGCATGAAAGAGATCAGGTCTGATACAGCAGCTCCTGTTGTCTTGTTGTGCTGGAGTGTGAGAACCACAGGCTGAATGTGTCAGGACTTCGACACTCCACTGCAGTGGCTGGTTTCCTTGGCCTGAACAATTGTAGCCCTTTCACCTTCTAGCTAAGGAACAGATTGCATTGTGCAGCTAAAAACTGATCGACAAGTTTTAGACATCTTAATCTTGAAAACATCCCAAATTAATGCATATCTGTAATTTTGAATCCCTAAGACATGCTAAATGGGAAGCGTTGAGGAAAGTTAATTAGTCTGCCTGCCTCATCCCTTAATTCCCAATTACTGTGGGTACTTTTCTTGTGCACCAAAACCTGCTGGCTAGATTTTAGGGCAGAAGTTCACGTGCAGTCATGATTAAAAGCACATGAATTTGAAGCCTTTAAGTGCTCTGCATTTATGTCTTTTATTTCAGGACACCTGGGGGAAAGAAAGGGTCATCACACAGTTTAAAATGTCATTTGCTTGCTTGCTTCTTTTCTATGCAGCTCCTCTCTTTCGGTCAGACAAGTAGTTACCAGGAAATCTAGTAATTGTAGGATGATTTTGAGCCATGGGTGCAATGTTTATGAGAACATTATGTTGGTATCTTGAAAATAATTTTCACTCAATATACTCAATCTATTGACAATTTCATTTCACTATCCCTTGGCCCAAGTAATGACTTCAAGTTTCTAATTAGAAAGCAAGAGAGAAGGGATGGTGCATGGTCCATGGGGCCCGAGTTAAGAGACTGCGAAGAAGAACTCCTGAAATAATTTAACAAGCGTGAAAGCTCCAGCCTGCTGAGCCAGCTCTCCTGCCTCTGTGGAATTGGGCAGGGTCTCTGCCTTGCCTGTGTTTTGTGTCGGTCCTCCCCAGCCAACTGTCTCTCAGTTTTCCCTCTCCGAGCTGTGCGAGTTTTGTCTCTCTCAGCCCTCCTTACGGCTTATCTGGGCAAAAACATCTGCCTCCCTGTTTGAGGCATAGAGCATCCTTTGATGAGATGGGAAAAAGTGTGATTGCTCTTTCACTGTTTCAAGGAGAGGGTATTTGGCCGCTCCACTCACTAGAATAGAAAGCTGTAAAGGCACTCTGGGTGCCTCATCTAATTCCAGATAAACCTTGAGCTCCTGATACTCAGCACAAAACAGAATCTAATTGCTGAAGTAATTATTATTGCCTTCTCTGCTACACTGTGTTTTTCCAAACCCAGAGCCACCTTTGGAGTCACAACGTGGATCCTGCTGGCAGCAGTGGGGTGTGATGACAGTCTGTCAGCCTGGGAACAATTTGACAGCACTTACCTGGAATGAGTTACTTATTTAAAATCTCACTTCTCTATTTTTTGACCCTGAAAAGAGTATGTGATGGGAAAGATTTCCTTTCTTCACTCAATGTATACAATGCACTCAATGGCTGCATTTCTGAAAAGGTGCATTTCACCTCTTCTGAGGAATCTGATACCAGCTAAGGCTAAGATTGGGCTACCCAGGACTAATGAGACCTGCCAGGTTTTCTTCTTTTGTGTCAGTCCTTGTAGGAGTGGGAGGTGAAAACTATTCAACTGATAATCAGGCCAGACTATTCTGCCATGATAGATCTTAGAAAGAAAAATTATCCTCCTTTTTTTTCTTTTTTAAACTATCAATTGCCTGTTAGTTCTAGAGTGAGGATGTAAAAGTAAAACGAGAATGTAAAAGTGAAATAAATATTGGCCAGAATGTAAAAATTATTCATTCAGATGTTATTTTTAGATAAGGCCATTAATTCCAGTTTGACTGTGTAGTCATTGCGGTCTTTTCAGTTTCTAGTGTGCCATTCTATTTAGCAACTGCACATTTGACTCCTGAAAGTTATAAATTAGTTGGGGATTGTTATTGGTGTATGTATATGTTTGCTGTATAAAAAATGTTCTCAATTTATGTATTTGAGAAGAATGAGTGGTTGTATCTACTTTTTTTCCAATGAAACCTGAGTATTTGGAACTTCTTGGTAGGCTGTGATGTTTATCTTTATTCTCAGACTTCTCTTAATGATAACTGTAGTATAGGAAACATTTTAATTGAAAAGTGTATGTTAGTAAAACAATCAAAAGGAAGGTGGGTCAGCAAGGATAGAGATCTAAATCCATCTAATGTGGGTTTAGTGCCCTGAGTGCCTGTCAAATGGGATTCTGGTTATGAAAACTTGCACTCGGGGTGCATGTCTTTCTCCTATGAAAGGCAAGCATAGCAATGCAGATCAAAATTTTTTTGAAGGAATGTATTAACTTCTAGCTTCTCTCTATTAAAAGAATTATAATAATTTGGTAATAAAATAATTATAATAATTTGGTAATAATCTTTCCCTAGGCTGCTAACAATTGTCATCACTGTCTCTTTTTCTTCTTTGCATTAGTCTATAGGGAGTGTTTGAAAGTAACTCTATAAACAGCTTTACAAGAGGGTGGTTGTGCTTGGTTTCTTTGACTAAACCCACATCAAAATGGCTTCAATTTATACATCTGTAAACACTTCTCTAAGTCTTAGCATGGGCACAATATATCAGAAATATGGTAGGGAGTGTAGGCATCTGGAGGACAGTTTTCAAGCCTACACTCACAGCTCAGTATTCAAGGCATCTGGACACACCTTGTTCCTCTTCTGTAAAGTTGCTTTCCACGTTTTAAATGAGTCCTTCACCCATACACATCTAATTTGAATGAAAACAGAAACCCTCTCAAATTTATAAGAAAACAGCATGTTCTGTGCATGGTAATGTAGAGAATGAAGTAATCTTGCCTTTAAGGCAAATGCTATTTGCATTTACTGGTCACTGAAAGCAAGAAGGTGAACCTTTCAGTTTAAAATGAATTGTCTACTTCTCTGTGTTCTTTCTATGCTTCTATGACTTCTGTTTCACTCTTAATGTATTTGCATTTTGTGCAATGTGTGTTTGCAGCATGCCAAAATACCTATTGTCACAACTTAAATTTGCAGGTTTGAAGAATCATGTTAGTTAGGGACATTATTTACTCTGTCGTCTTCTAGGATTAGTTCTGCTGTGTGGATTAACCAGAGGCCACATACAGTTTGTGATACGCTGCAGGGTCAGAGCAAGTGTGAGGAATTTCTGTCCCTCTCTCCCTTAAAGGACAGAAATCCTTTAATTTCCCCTTTTCTTTTCCAAGTGGGGCCCCATGTAATTTAATGAAATATTAAAACAAAGACTGAGATTGTGGAGAACAGTGTTGCAGCAGGAGTCTTCACTGTACCTTAATTCTTTTTGTTGTTGTTGTTGTGAAAGTATCTTGTTTCTTTGCAGCTTTTTTTTTTGACAAAAATGTGCAATATATTGCTTAAGAACATTGAATGATTGGAATTGCTTCCTGCTACTTTGTATTTACAGCCCATGGGACAATGTGATCTGTAGGAGAATTACTACAGCTTCGCTTCAGAAATGACTCAGAACTCTCAGATCTGAACAGCACAATAAGATCAGATCTGGACATTTTTTCAAGTACCTCTCTGTTTTCCTATTAATAATGAACTAATTAAATACATACTGGTTTGTAGAGCAAATGAAAGAGGTATTACTAATATCTGGAACATGTAATATTTATTAGGAAGTAGCTTATATTGTTTTAAAACTCAAGTATGCATTAATCAAACTAACCACAGATATTTTGAAGGCTATTTTAGTATTGTAGCCATAGTATTCTTCCAGCCTTGTCTAATGGTCATACATCTAAAACCCACTCTGACCTTGAAGAGTTTGATAGTCTCAATGGGGTATGACAACAGAGACAGTAAAAACTACTGCTCATCCTAGCAGTGTGGTTGTATAAATGCAACTATTGTTAGTATGGTATAAAATACAACCGACTCGTAGTGAGCTTAGGATGTGTTTTACTTAAAGTAAGGGGACTGTTTGTTTTTCTCATAACTAGTTAAGCACCAGGATGATGGTTAACAGGCTTTGTTCACCACCAAGCAGGACAGAGCTCTGTTGAGTTGTCTCCTATGAATACTGGCATTTCTAGCAGTAGGCAGCTTGCTGGGCTGGACCCTACAGGAACTCTGTGGTTAAACATGCAGTTGTGATTGTATCTATGAGAGGAAATCAGAGCCCGGAGAGAACTTCAATGGAAACCTGCACGTTTCCTCTCAATCTCCAGTGTCCTCTGGGAAGAGCAGACCTAAAGGCTTGCATTAAATTGCATTCTAAGTTTGGCTTAGGAAATAGCTCCATTGATTGTAAAATACAAGGAAACTTCCTGAGCAGATTGAAAGTATAAATGAACGCAGACAGTTACTGTAAAGAGAGATGCTGCTCGAAACCCTGATACGTGGGTTATTTTGACAGTTTCTGCTTGCCACATCCAACCTCCAAACCATCCAGGGTTTTCACTGGTTTTTCCACTGAATTTCTGGGGTGATTTGGACACTGTTGGCACAGGGTGGAGCAAGAGGCGTTAGCAGGAAGCCCTTTGGCTAGAAGATGACAGTGAAGAAAGCACTTCAATACTTTGGGTTTCTGAGCAAGTTTATAACATCAGCCACATGGTGCAGTTATACAGAGAGTACAGAGACAGACAGAAATGCATTTGGTTAAGAAAGATGGTTTGCATGGGTCCCAGTCTTCACTTGACCCTCATGTGTGACATTTAAAGCTTAATGGCATTGAAATAAATCACATGCTCAAACTTTATCTGCTTTACTGAGCTGAGGCATAAACAAGCAGGTGAAAAAGAATTCTAAATTAGAGAAACTGCTGATTTTGCAGTGACTTTCATCCCTCTTACACAATGTTTAAAAGAGAATGCAAAATATAACAGATTTATAAATCCAACAACCAATTTTAAAACTATCAGCCTTGTTAAGTAGCCTCTACGTAATACATGTAGCCATATACCTCACTTTTAAGAAAACACAAATGACATAAACTGTATTAAAATATGTAGGATATATACATATGTATACAGACATCCAGTACAGGTATGTAACCCTTCTAAACTGAAATGTCCTAAGTAGGGAATCCCCTAAATAGGCATCTGTGATTCACTGAACCAAGGTGGTCACAGGGTCAAGAGACAGAAAATACAAAAGTAATGGAAGAGTCCATGTAGCTTTTGAAGAAAGAAGTCATGCCCCACCAATCCAGCAGGGCTTTTCCACAGGCGTTTATAACCATTTTTGTAGCTGGATCTGGTCAGCAAAGTACAGTTGAATCTTCAAAAGCTCCTGGATCAAAGACCTTTAGAGAAATAAGCTACTGTGAGATAAGAGGTATTTTCCTCTTGCAGAGTAATACCTGATTAAAAGAAGGTAGAAATAAATTGTCAGGCTTCATAATGGAGAAGGGCTTTATTAGGCTGCTCAGCCACCTCTTTTAGGCATTTTGGATCTTTACAAAAGTGTGTTAGCTGCAAAGGGAGTGAATAGCAAGAATAGCAAGTTGGCAAAGCTTGCTGCTGCCTTCTTCAAACATTTAATATCAAAACTGATGCTGACTGTGAAAATGTGACAGTAATCTTACAGTAGAAAAAGCCTAAGCAATACAACAGCCAGTGACATTTTTGTGTCAGTAAATGCTGAGTAATGCAGTGTATGTGCTATGCATAGACAACACCAGGATCCACGTGAGTTATTTTCAAGAAGAAAGATCTGGGAATCACTGTAGATAATTGTCTGAAATTCAGTAGCCAGGAATGGTAAAAACCGCAGTGTTTTGTGAGGTTTGGGAAGGAAGAGAGGAAACAGAAAGCATACATAAGTGAGGCATCGTGGTGGGCCACAGTCAGTGACATCATGAGCCCAGCCACACACTGGCCTTTCAGGCAGCATTGGGCTTCTCATCTCAGACCCAGTAAAACACCATTAGAAAAGCAGGAGAGTCTGCTTTTCTTCAGTTTCTTCAGCTTGGGAAAAAGTTGCTGATTTAGGGTGTGATAAAAGTGTATTAAGCCATCAATGGTATGAGGCAGGTGAACGAAGAAAGGCAGGGTGCTACTACTACAGCTCACGAAGCGAGAACTGTAGCAGGCCCACATGAAATGCTCAGGCACACCGTGCATTGCCACAGGCAGCCATGACAGGCCGAGGTGTAACTAGGTTCAAAGAGGGGGTGAGTGAAAATGTGGAGGATCTCTCCATCCCAGGTAGCTGTCATGTTTGGGCAGCACCAGCTAGGAAGACTCACACTTTTATTTTCTCTTTGTAAAAAAAAAGAACTTTGCTGAGTGTGGGTGAGAGGTGGGAGAACATCCAGTGCCTCTTCTACTGTTGAAGCTTCATCTGTTTGTTTGGGTTTTTTCCAGTTAAGGACTGTTTAAGATATTATTTTAGATCCTAGGCAACCTGTGTTCTATGGAGTAGAACTACTTCCTTCCCCGAGACCTCATTTCACAGGATTTCATGCAAGTTTAAATTGAATCCCAACTGTCACCGGTCCTCTACCACAATAAGGTTAATGTGTTGCAAAAGTAACTGTGATAATCCTGAGCTGTAATTTAGTCTGTTTAGTATCCGAAGGATTAATTCTCAAATGCATTAAGCAAAACAAGAAGTAATGCACACTTCATATTGTCTCCTTTACGGTGTAGTCCCATTTAATTAGCCACTGAAGCAACCTACTGAAAGCTTTCCCCCTACCTTGTTGTTTGAATCATGAATTTTAAAGACTTCTGAGAGAATGACTCAGGAGGTGAAACAGCAGGACTTCTGCTGTTATTTATAAGCTCTGTACTGGAAACTATTTCAGTGTCTTTAGCCATGAAACTCAAGCAACTTAGCCTGTAATTTCATCATTTAAGAGTAAATGACAGAACTAATGCTGTCAGCACCCCACTAAACAGCATTAGCATTCTCCATTGCCTCTACTTACTTGAAAAATGGATAATGAAATAATTGACATGAAAACCAGCTATCAACTACAGGTTATTCTACAAAAGGAGAAGTTAATATGTGTGCTAAAATACATGCAATGCGTGTCAGCAGTAACTGAGTTTTCATTAGAGTAACAGTTCTGAAGACTGCGATTGCGCTCCATGGGTCTTGCAGCAGTGGGGATGCTGTGGCATGTGGGGAACCATCCAGCCAACCCATCCCAAACAATTGCTGTTGCAGAAGATTTACTCCCTGACCACCTAAGATTTGTGACTTCACCGAGCTTTAGAAAGAAACAAAACTAAGGTAAAAAACATGTTTCTGTTCATATCTTTTATCTGTTCTTTCTTTGGTAGGTCTTTGATGCATATCCTTTGAAGGGAAAATCATGTGTCCACCCACCTCTGCCCTGCAGTTTTGACCTTTCAAAATGTCTGGGGCAGCAGTGCTCCAGCTATGAGAAGTAAGAGGCTATTGATTCTGTTACTGTATGTAACCCCATACCCCCGTTTCATAGGATGTGTAGGAGCACCAAGCTGAGTTAGGACACTTTTGTGAGGAGAATGCTCTTAACTTCAGTATTTATGCTTTCCTGGTACATAGCCATTTTTAACTACCTAGAAGATTGTGATGTGTCCCTTTGCCGCTTTTTTTTCCTATTTCTAAGTACTCAATGTAAAGAAAAAAGACATATATTTTATCAAGTCTTGCTTTATTTCCAAAGCACTCATTTTTTAGTACATTCCTGAATAGTGTCATTGGCACTAAAAAGATCCAAGATTGGAATAAACTTCCTAAAGAAGTAAAGGACTTTTTCTTGTTTCTTAAGGACAAGTCAGAAAGCAAAGGCAATCTTTAATAGATGGGGGGAGAAAAAAGGCATCTGTATTTTATAGCCAGGAAAATCACTGCAGAAATAAAAATGAGGTTTCAAAGATCAGATGTGTGTATTGACATCTTACTACAAGCAATGCCTTTGATAGTATGCAGGTTTGTCTTGACAAGAAGATGAAGCTCAAACACATAGGTACTGGGAAGAGGCAAGAGATTATCTTGCAAGCCTTTCTTTTAGCTTCATAAACTTACAGAATCACTGAGCAAAATATCCCTTATTAAGGCATTTCCAACTTTCCTGTTAAGAGGTAGTGCAGCTTGCTGAACAGGGCACTGGCCTAGGCTCAGATATCTGGCATCTATTCCCTTCTCAGCTGCTGGGAGAAAATGAATGTGCCATTTCATCTCTGCATGCCTCTCTCATCCTGCAGTTCCTCTTGTCTGTTTAGAGATTATTTTCTTCTGAGCTGCAGTCTTCATTATTTGGAGAGGTATCTATACTGTGTAAAATAGCAGAGTGGCAATTCTGTCAGCTCCTCTAGGGACTACTGTAAAATGAAACCTAAAAAAGATATACATTGTTGTAATACATTTGCATATTAACTTCAGTGCATAGGGCAATGCATGTGCAGAGGTCAGTATCCTAAAGATCTAACTGTAATATTGAAGACCCAGCACACCCAAGAGAGGTTATACAAACAAGTGGGGAATTTCCCATCATAATTGCAAGTTTCATGGAATAGTTATTTCATGAAGTTTACCTGAGAGCAAAGACAATTGGGAAGCCATTGATAGGGCTGCACAGCAAACATGTGCTGACTTCAAGACTCACATTTGGCTTCCTTTGGTAACTAAATGCTCTTTGGGATATAAAAAAGAAAAACAAAATGTAGGGAGGAATATAATGCAAAATGTTTTACATTAAAAAAAATACTCTGGAGTTACTATATGCTTTCTCCGTTGAAGATATCTGTGGTTTATGGAAACTGCCTTTGTAATCATTCTGACAATAACTATTTTTCTAGTCATTGTTGGCACAAATGACAATAATTTTAATGCTTAAATATCTGGCACTACTGTTTAATTCTAATGGTAACTTACCTCAGCAGTCCATATGAAGGCAGTAGTGCCTGACAGTGATTGACAAGAAGCAGTGGTCATCATTGGCACGCTCATTGTTCATTTTGTGGTTCATTCATCCTTTTACCTCAATAGCAGCATCGCATCTTCGTAAGTGGGAAAGGAAAAAATGTGGCAGACAGTTTATTAATGTGTGAAGAATTGATGTTTAATGTGGACATGTTGTAAGGCATGTAAGTATTCTGGTTGTCAGCTAATTAATTGTGCATTGTGCAGTTCATGCTGAGATCAGAAGCTGGAAGGCATGATCTGTTTTTTAGAAGGGGTGGGCTGTTTTTCAGAATTCCTCACATACATATGTGGCCTTTCATCAAGATGCAAATGGTTACTGAAAATACATTGTCAGTATCATTTACCAAAGCAGCTGCTTTCACCTGCCTTATGCACTGCATCAAACTGTGTATGAAATAGCTGGTAATGCAGACTCAAAAAATGAGTTCAAGACACGAATGAACTTGAAGAATTTATTTATGGTGCGTCAGTTACAAAAGATGTCTGAATGAGCCAAGGAAATGGCACCATAGGTTAGAGAGTCTCACAGAATGGTTGATGTTGACATGCACCTCTTGAGCTCATCTAGTCCAAGCCCTCTGCTCAAGCAGGGTCAGCTGCAGCAGGCTACCCAGGACCATGTCCACTCAGGTTTTGAATATCTCCACAGACTCCACAGCCTGTCTGGGCAACCTGTGCCAGTGTTTGACCAGCCCCTCAGTAAAAAAGTGTTTTCTGGTGTTCAGATGGGATTTCATATGTTTTACTTTGTGGTGATTGCCTCTTGTCCTGTCAGTGGGCACTACAGAGGAGAGCCTGGCTCCCTCTTCTTCACTCCCTCCCATCTGGTATTTAGACAGATCTCTTCTCCAGGCTGAACAGCCCAGCCCTCTCAGCCTCTCTTCACATGAAAGATGCTCCAGTCCCTGGATGATTAACATCTTAGTGGCCCTGTGCTGGAGCCTCCAGATGGGTAGATGGAGAGATGCTATTTCTGGTGTGGTGCCTCTGGTGCAGTGTCACAGGGGGTAGCATATCTTACTCCTGCTCCATGAGGTAGCCACCATCTGTAGATAGGACACAAGGTCCTGATGGCATATTTGTGACAATACCTCAGGCAAGTCACAAGCAGGGCAAACAGAGACGGTGGCAGGGTTGGTAGCAGTAAAAGGCTGACAGACAACAGTTGTTATGTTTGGTTGTTGCTTCTGGTAATTCACGTTAACAAAACACAAAGCAAAGGACCACTTTGGTGTGGTTTTATAGTGTTGCCTTATTTGTCTCACAGGCTGCATGACAGTGAATCAATTCAAGAAGAAACACTTGCACTTGGTGGCAAGGCTTGGAAGATAGCATGTCTTAAAAGAAGGTGCAGCACTTGAGGAAGGGAGAAGGGGTACATAGTATGTACATTTGAGAGGCCGGTTGACTGTGTGTAGCAGATGTGCAGGACCCAGGATCAACGTGTTTCCTGGATTTGCTCACAGGACACCTGCCTGCTGTGCTAAGGGTACCCGTTGTGATTGATGATTTGCCAGTTCAGATGACACCAGTATCACCCCAAACACCCCAGGGCAGTTTGGGTTTTCAACAGGCATTTGATCACACAAAAGCCTGTGGCTGCACATGGAGTAAGTTGATGTTTGGCAAGTGCTGCCCTGCTCTATAGCCTGAGGACAAAATCAGTGTCATCTGCAGCCTGCTCATCGTGCAGATTCACTATTAGGTCAAAGGACCTCAGAAGGAGTCAAAAGTTAGAAACCAAACCAAAATAAAACCCTGCAACCTCCACAACAAAGAAACCAGAAAGACCAGTCTCAGAAGGTAGAGGCCTCTGACCCTGCTTATGCAACTATTCCCACAAAGGGCAAGTGAGGTGGTGCCTCGCTGTGCCAAGGAGAGCCCTGCTTTAAGTCCCCAAAATGGGCACATTGTGCTACTGAATAGTGGGCAGCTTGGCCCCAGCAGCTGCTCGGAACATGAGATCTCTCTCATCTGGTTCCTCCATCAGACCTGTGTCAATGAGTCCCACCAGGCACCTCAGTGCCACTAGATAGCTGCTATTAGGGAACTGAAGGGGTTTCCTGTCACTTTGTAATGGAACTATGTATTATCTATATATTATCTTACTGAAGCTGTAAATGATTACTTGTTTTCAGTTTTTAATTTTCAGTATTTTTGATGCATTCAAATGGTAAGTACAGCTTTTTTGAGAGTGTTTTTCAACATCCCCTGTTTTCATGCCACAACACCTACTACATCCAGCTAGAAGGAGTTTCTCACCAGCCAACAGTATTCCTCATGGGATTCGCATCACTGTAAATGTGAACAGAGTGAAAAAGGACAATTAAAGAGTGCTGCCTGGCAAACATCTTTTTCTTTATGGGTGTTCTTGCTCTACAAACATGGGGAAGCAGCAAAATGTGTAAAGCGTGACAGTGAAGCACCCAGCCCATTGCTTTTTTCTGTTTTAGTTCCACCTGGAAATCAGAATTAAATGTGATACATATCTACATAACACCTCCCATCTGAGGATTTTTAAGTAATTAATTAGACCTTTCAGACTCTTGTAAGGCTGTATACTATCCTCTTTCTAGGTGGCTAGCATAGAGATGGGTGAATAATTTACATCTCTGAGACATGGCCACTCATCTGTTTTACTTGACAGCAAACTTATGTAGCTGACAAAAATAAACCTCTGTGTTACTGGCTGCTGTTCCGGAGGGAACTCTTACAAAATAACAACAACAAAAAAAAAACCCTTAGATCAATTTTAATTGAAAGAACAAAATGATGAGCAAATGGAGTTTTAAAACTTGTATCTAGGTGAATTTAATTTTTCCAGTTTCTTTCAAGCTTCTGGAAGTGGCATGTTTGGCTTTCAGGCAGATTTTGTTTGAGGAGGGTTAATATTTCAGTGGCTAGTGAGGATACAGTGCAGTCAGCCAGCTGATGTGCTTCAAAATGTCTCTAAAGCATGATGCAGAATTCTTCTCCCCCTGCCTTCTGTAGAATGGCTGTTTGTACTCACAGCATTGCTGCTTCTGTTATTTTTTCAGAAAAGGGGCTGACTGTAGGATTGAGGTAACCCAACATGACTGCAGTCCACGGAGACCTGCAGAAGTTCCCTCTACACAGTGATCTGCAGGGGTTGATCTGAGTCCTGGATGGATTTACTGGCAGAAGGGCACTATTCAGTGTCTTGCCACAGCCTGGTGACCTCTGGAAGCCGTAAATATCTCTGGGCAGCTAACATCAACATGGGGCAGCGTCAGCTTTGGAACAGGAGGCATGAAAATTGCTTGCAGTCGTATCTGTGCCCTGGGATGTTTCATGCCTAGAGCTTTATGCGAGGCCCTCAGCTGCAAACTGTTCTTGTGCTTAAAGCCAAGAACATGGATTTTCACTTTTGTTTCTAATTACGTAGGCTAAAACTGCTTTCTGAGGATCTTTTCTGTAGTCTCACAAGATGTTTACTGGTCACTAACTTCAAAGCTAGCCCAAGACATGAAAGAGACAACATGGCCAGTTTAGGAACTCCTTGATGTACTCTCTACTTACACACACTGATGTTTCTTGCACAGTAATTGCTTGATGCCAAAGTCAGGTCATTTTCTGATTTTAAAAATCAATTTAGAGAAACAAATATGTTTCAGCATTTCAGATAGTTAAATGTTACAAAGCAGAGTGTTTATCCTTGTTCCGTTCACAGAGATAAACCGGTACTCTGTAAACCCATAGTTACTGTGATTAGTGAAATGTCTCTGATAAATTCCAGGCAATTGGGTTTTTTCTTCAGTCTTACAAAAGTGTTCAAAAGTTGTAATGGGTTTGCCTCGGTGGCTTAGCTTGCGTCCATAGTGCAGAAGCCATCAGTTCAAGAATTTATCATTGCTTAACCCCTTTATGGTCGTATATATTTAAAAGAATTCAGAAGCTAATTTTAAGTTAGTATTTGTTGACATAAATTCAATCTTAAAATTATTGGAACACAATTCAGCACCTGTAACTTACCCGGTGACTTCTGTGGGATTGCATTTCTTCAAATCAGTAGTAAAAAAGTCCCGTAAGAGCAAGAAGAGCCTTTTAAAATAAAACCAATCACAATACCATGTAACCATAGGCTGCTGCATTTGGTCTTTCGCATATCATCTCTCTTCTGAAGGGATCTTCATCTTGGATGGAGGTACAACATTCATTACCTTTCTATTTCTTCTCTCTAAAACAGCAGTGAAACAAGCAGCCCAAGTCAGTCCCCATTACAGCAATAGAAACGTGCCTGTTAACCACAGCGAGAGCTGGACTCTGTCCTGAATGACTGTACAAGTGATCAAAAGATATGTGTTATAGGAATGTACAGTTATGCTGTGAGAACTTGTGCTTTCATTCTCTTCAAAGGCTTCACGCATCCCAGGGAAACCAAGACAAATCATAACACTAAGTCTTAAGAGCACACATGAGTTTATCAAAGCCCTCATCTTCTGATACTGATTTCCACTGTGTGTAAATAAATATATGAATATTTTTTTTACTTCATCTTTATAATCAAACAATCCTGGGGTTTTTTTGCCAAGGTAGGAGTAGCCTCAGTCTGTGGTTCTGCTTGTGGCCTATAGCCTTACTTGTGAATTCACATCAGTGCTTGTTCTCTGGGTGTGATGATCAAGCAAGGAGGGGTTCCTGTTGTGCTGGATGGGCCCCACATTGGGAGCTGTGCACCTCCAAGCCCTGGTCAGCGGGCAGGCCAAGGGAGTCAGTGCAAAGGAATTGCAGGAAGTGAATCAGTACAGTGGGAAAAATTACCAGGTTTCCTTCTTTTCAAAATTTGGGGTAGAATTCTGTTAATGATGGAGGTTTATGAGATTAAAACAAAGCAGATGGTGGCTGATAAAACCAGAAAAGAAGAGGCAGAAACGAGGAACTGGGAGAGAAGAAATTGCAAGGGGTCAGGGGGTCAGAGAGGGTCAATGGGGCCTGGACGAGACAGAGAATGCCTGGCATGGAAATCTCCCTGTGGCATCTCTGCTGCAGTTCCTGGTGGGGCAGCAGCTTCTCCTTCTCCTCTTGGCTTTGATCTGCCTTGGGGCCTTGAGTGATGTCTCACCAGCTTTATTTGTGCTCCCTGAGCCCACCTGGCTTGGGGAACAGTAGTCCTTTCCCTGCCCATGTGCCCTCTGAAGGGGTCATTTTTTTCCTGAATGGGAAGAACTGTGGTTTCACCCAACTTGCTTCTGCCCTAGCTGATGAAGATAACTGATTGCGAGGATAATGTAGTCCTGGGCTTTCTGGAATACCCCAGGTTATCTGGAAAACTGCTCAGAAACAGCCCATCCTTGAGAAGAACATAGACTCAAAAGCAGAAGCAAATTCCAAAGCACAAATAACAGTGAGGAGAGGATCCATAACTCAAGCATAACTTGTCGTCGGAGCAGTGGGATGAAGAACCGAGGAAGCAACATAACCCATAGGGTTACTATAGGGATTTTCCTGCCTGGACTCTGGTAGTCTTCGAGGAAATTGGATGTATACTGTTGCTGAGGAAGGAAGTCTCCCAGGGAAGGTTGGCTTTTCTGTGGTGTGAATTTTTGCTGCCCCATGCTCACCCAAGTCAATTAACCTAAAACATACAAACTGCACACACCACTGCTCTTTGCATTTGTATGGAACTTTATACAGTTGCATGTGGATTTAATCATAAGGAGCCCAGGAATGGATTTGAGTTTATATTCCTCTTCAAATATTTGTATTCCTATAATGGAATATTGCCCATTTTCTCTTTGTAGGTGCCAGCTTGCGTGATGACCTCAGTAAATACTTCTGGTTTCATCATTCTCAAGGGGACACGATGACAGTTCAAGATCCAAACCAGATGAATCTCTGTGCTGCTGTTTGGACTGTTGTCTCCTATGTAATTGCTGACATGGAAGAGATGTTGCCAAGGTAATAAAACAGCAAGAAAGAAGATTTTTATTCTTCAGTAAAGATTGTGAGTCCACAAATGCATGTGTTCTACAGCTGTGGGAAATTCTGGTTTTCACCTTGGTTTTGTGCCTTATTATGTCTGTTTTCCTCAAAGCACATTCTCTGTTGCACGTTCCTGTTTCTTTTTGCTGTTTTGATGTCTTCCATTTGTGGATTTAAGAGAAGAAATTTTAACTAAAGTATTCTTTAAATTGATGATGAATGTATGATACCTCTTTGACTAGATGTAATCACCATTTGTAAGCAGAGTTATCCTGTGCAGAAGGAGAAATAGGCCATATAAATTTCTTGCATCAGAATGTATTGAGTTAATGTATGCATTTATGAGTTTGTTTCATGTCTTTCACTCTGTACATTAGAATGATGTACTTATTAAAACAATGCTTTCTCTTTACTCTCTTAATATAATAGTGTGGTTTCTATACAGTTTTCAGGTTATAAGACAAAGAAATCTTGACTGTTTTAATGATAATATGTGGGAAAATAGTTAAATAATGATAAATACTAAAATAGTAAGTCTTTTAATAGTTTACTCAGCTCCTGCTGTTAAATCTCAGTAAAGGTGAGACTCATGTGAGACTCAGATAAACCAGGACATAGAAGACAGGAAGCCAACCACAGGACTCCCAGATCTGTCTTCAGACACCTCCCCATGAAAACCTGTGAGTGTCCTTTTCTTTCTGATAGCAAACTCACCGTAGAGACATGCAGAGAATTTCATGTGGCAGTTTTTCTCTGAAATACCATGAAATGGCATCAGAGCTGTGATTCGTGACCTTTGCTACCTGCCAGCAGATATCCAAATGAAATGTAAGAACAGATTTTGATTCAGGCTCCTGAAACCATTCCCAGATACTCTCTTTCAGGGATAACTCTCCCCTGCTGGAAACCCAGCAAGAGGATGCTGCTGCACATGCACTTTGATGGAGTTCTTCTATACTCGTTGGTTTTTGGTTTTACTCTTATTTCCTGCTCAAAGATTATGAACATACAGCTGAGTTTCAGGAGTATCTGTAGAGAAGATGTAACTGGTGTTTGGGGAATATTTTAAGGCATACTATTTATGCTCATTTCTCTGTGACGTGATCCTTGTTTGTGCTTTTTAATTTTACTTGCTGATGGGAATAACTGCTGCAGTATAATCAACACCAAACAACCAACGTATTAAACAACATGGAGCACTAAACCAAATGGCAGACAGTGCTGTTAATCAGTTCTGTAGTTGAGAAATAGCTGGCTGATGAGCCATTCATTTTTATAGAATTAATAACCATGATAGCTGTTTACCATGGTAATAGTGGGTTTATGTCAAATTTATTAAATATTTCTGTTTTCCCTCCAAATCATTTCAGGAATGTAAAAACTGCCTGGAGATACTCTGCTTTTTCTTTTTGAAAGAACAGTATTGAAATGAAGCTAGCAAAAATTTCCTCTGCTTTCCAAGTCACGATGCCTATGCTTCTTTTTTCTGATTTGCTTGACAAGAGCGTAGCTGGTGGTGCTCACCACTGACAGATCCTCAGCTGTCTTTAAATCCAGCCTTTTGATTTCACCGAATATTACCGACTGCTTCCTGAACTGCGTTCAACATCTTTTTCCCCTCAAGGTATGCCACTTTGTACATCAGAGATTCAGAAGTGCTTTCCATGAAATTTAATTTATTACTACAAATCTTTAATGGTGCTCACTTGGAAATGGGGTTTGTGGTTTTTTTCCATTGCCTCAAGTCAAACAGAGAATCTCTGGAGTCAAAAATACTCTCTAAGGAGGAGAAGAACACTGAGGTATGCATGTGGTGTTACAGTACATCCCAAGATGTGCTTGTAGGCTCCTAGGCTACATAAGATAGGCTGTAAAAATTCAGACCGTAATGTCTCTGAAGAAAATTTAGCCTTCATGTCAACTTCAGATACACAGTTCTAGAGAGTTTTGCAGAGTGGATTTTGAAAAAAATGCTGAAACATCAAAATTGCCATCTTATTTTTGTAGTAAAAGTGAAGTTAAAAATATTTTAGTGCTCAAATTAAAAAAAAAATAATATTTTTACATGTAAAACCAGATTTCATTAAAATGTGACATTATCTTTTTGATTCATTTTTTCTTTTTTTTGTCTGATCTATAACAGTTCTCAGACTTAAAAGTTCACCTGTTCACAGTGCTGTCCTGATAAGCTGCCTGTTCAGATGGGCCTCGCTCAAAACTTCCCGTAAACAAAGAGAAGCTAATAAACTTCTTTCCCAGTGGGATTTTGTACCTTCTGTGCCATAGCTCATCTTTCTCCCTGCTTGCTGTAGCAATTATGCTGTTTCACTTGGTGGCAATTAAACACATATCAGTTGGTTAATTTTCAGTTCAAGAGCACTTCTGAAACAATCCAGGTAAGCCAACCTTGCTTTCCACTGCCATGCCACCTTTGATCTGTGAGAATCTTTCTCAACTTTAGATGAGAAAGTAATAACTGAGGATATTGTTTATATTACTATTATTGTCAGTCAGCTGCCATAAATCTGTGCTTTTCTGAAGTATTTTGATGACATTCTAAGATAGAGGGACCATATGTACATTTCCCTCCAGTAAACATTGTCAGCTTTGGACTAGATTGCTTTTTGCCTGCAAAGATCCGTGAGCTGAGAGTTGCAAAAAAACAGTGGTAGTATTTAAATATATGTCAAAAATTTAAATTTCAAATAACTCTTTTCCTCAAGGTATTACAAATCTATTGCATCTGCTGGGAAGGGAGGCCCCTGGGTAGCCTTCCTTTCTGCTACAACTCAAAGCTTTCAGACACAGTTACAGAGGAATGAGGCCAATACATAATTCATTTACCTGACTAGACTGTAGCACAAAAGTCTCTTTTCAATACTGCATAAATGTAACGTAGGTAATTTTCCCAGTAATAAAAGAAGAACTGCAGGTTAGGAAACTGAGCTGATGCTTTTGTCCTTCATATGTCAAGACATTATTGGAGTTTCACTCAGTCTTTGAATGATTCAGTTCTATGTGATCCCACAAGATTTTTACCTGCCTTAAAATAATTAAAAACAAAGAACGGGAGCTGTTTCCTGGAACAAGAGATGAAGTGGTGCTTGTGCTGCTGCTGCACTGCAAACATCTCTGGCTGTATATTTAGTTAGTATGCTTCCCCCGTAACGATTTGAGACACTTCCATTTACCATGAGTAAATATCAGACTGATCTTGATATCTATATCTGTCTCATGAAATATACATACCATCTAAATGTGCCCAAATGATTAATTTACTACTGTGTAATGATTAGCATAAAAATCTCATCACTGCACAGGATAGAAATGTTACCGCTAATTGGTGGTTGAAACGAACAATGTTTTCTGCATAGAAATTAATGGTGCATGTATCGCAGCTCTTGGATGGGAAAAATCAAGACTTTTTGGAAAAGAAGCATCTTTTTCTTCTTCTCTTTTCTGCTAAACAAGAGGAGAGCCTGATCGTGTTTAATAGAAAGGAATATTATTTTGTGCACGGTCCGTTTTATCTTTGCACCCCTCTTAGAGAAATGTTTTAGCTTACACTTTACTCAGGTTCTCGGATTTGTGTTACAATCTCTGCAATGTTTTGACTTCAACTTTGTGAATGTGGTTATTCAGTATGTTGCTTATCCTAAATTATCTGTATCTTTTGCTTTTTTGAGGCTATTATGTCAGTGATAGAGCGGCAAAGAATTTATATCATTGCCCGTCCTTAAAAGCAACTTTCCCAGTTCTTTTACACTTCAAGTTATCATTTTTTGTTTTGCTTTAAATTTCTATCACCAGGACAGAAAGGTGTCACAGCTTTTAATGTGATATGCAATGTAGAGGCTAATGATTATTCAAAAGCAGATAACTAAACATCCATATTTTAAAATTAAAACTGCTGTGCTGTTCATTCTGTGGCTATTATCAAGCTTTAGCTCATTGGTAAGATGAGTTTCACAAAAGGAATTGCTAGAAAGTGAGTCGTGAAGCATTTAGCCATAGAAAGTTTAGCAGGCATAAATCACTACATAGTTTCTGAATGGAAATAAAATGTTGACAGCTTTACCCTTCCAAATTGCTCATCGTAGAAGCAGAGAAAGCTATAAATATCTACAAGAAAATGCATGCTTTTCTTCAGCAGTGATTCCCAACGCCGAGTTCTGCGTGGTAGTTATTTTAAGCTTTTATAATGTAGCCTGAACCTTTAACATGAAACATCGAAAAAAATATATCCACACTAGTTGTTGTGAATTCCTATATGCCTTTTTTTGCAATGGTAAAAAGGATACAGCTCTATTGGGAACTCAGCCTAGCGTTAGTATTGCTGTCCCTGCAAGCAGAAGTCACTTCTGGCTATATGGGAAGCTTATTAGAAGGATATCACAGAATCACAGAATGTTAAGGGTTGGAAGAGATCTCGAAAGATCATCTAGTCCAAACCCCCTGCCAGAGCAGGACCACCTAGAGCAGGTCACACAGGAACATGTCCAGGAGGGGTTTAAATGTTTCCAGAGAAGGAGACTCCACAACCCTTCTGGGCAGTCTGTTCCAGGCTCCATCACCCTCACAGTGACAAAGATGACCTTAAGCACTGAAGGACAGATCTTGAGTAAATGGGATTTTCATATGTCCACTTATTTCAGTGTAGCTTGGACA
>WUAM01000245.1:317673-339572 GCA_024336885.1 Actenoides hombroni | reverse complement strand
TGCAGCTCACCCTTTTGACAGTGTCTGAAAACACTGAAAAATAGTCTAGCATTATGTTATATTATATTATGTTATATTATATTATATATGAAAACTACAAACATAATACAGTACATCACCCGTGCATTTCAAATTAGAGAAAATCTCTGAATTTTAAACTAAATTTCAATCATATTTACAGCTGTGGTTTGAGTGACTTCAGATAGGGTATACTTTTCCCTGTTTGTCATCTTGCACTGCTTGTTTGCAGTCTGTAATTAGAAGGTATGTTATAGCCTGCCTCCCTCAGCCCAGGGCTGGATCTGAGCACACTGCAATAGGAGCTGATGGCTGGTTCTCCAGCACCCGAGCAGCCACAAGCTTCAGGCTATTTCTGTTAACTTTGCTCGGTATCCAATTCATCATCTATTATGACAGGAAGAAAATCACTCAAAACTGCTATCAAAACCCTCTACACAGCCTTTCCTCCTCCCCGCCCCGGGACTCATTTTCTATGCAATATCTGGGGGAGAGCCCTCCACACTCCTGCACTGTCCTGGGACTAAACACCTGCACCTTCAGAGCAGACCAAAACCACCCTGGCACAAAGCAATTCAAGGATATTTTTTTTCACAAGAGTCTGTGCCCTTTGCACATAGCACAGTGTATTTCCATAGATCTCCATTGCAGCTTATTGATTTCTTCTGTAAGTGTGGCCTCAGTTTATTGCCCTTTTCAGTTTAACTTGAGGAAAAAAAAAACACATTAAAGGCTGTGTAAATTCCTTCAGAAATACCAGTGGATCAAATGAAAAGCCAGAGTGTTGATTTATCGTATGGAAGAAATAGGGAAGGGACACAAGCTGCCTTCCCATCCTCTGCAGAGGTGCTGGGCACAACCTCTCTGCACCCAGAGGTCTGGTCTAGCCACCACTGCCATCAGCAGAGGCAAAGCCTTCAGCCATAGCTGCTCTGGGAAGTGGACACCTTGTATCCCAACTACTAGACCAAGCTGAGGAATAAGTGCCTACAGGACTGAGCTAGACCATACCCAGTATGAGCATGTAGAGTCCACACTGCCCCTTCTGTATACCACCAAGCCCCCAGCCTCCCTGCAAAGCCTTTCTCTGCGCTCCCCTTCCCAAGACTCTCTTGGCACTGGGAGTGGAAGCAGGACCTCAGCAACACACATTGCTATCTGGACATTAAAGGTGGTTGTTAGTCCTGTCTCAGCCTCTGCATTCCTCTGCCCGTCACTGTCTGCACTTACACTCATGCAGCCTTGTGGACAGGCTACAATTTTATTTCAGTGACTATTTTAGTAACCAGATATCTCATCTTTTCTTTACAGATGGATAGCAGGATATGGATGAGCCCCTGGAGGTGGAAGCAAATGCAGGTGGGAAGCTCAGACAGGTGGTGAGTTCACTTCTGCTGAAGTGAGCCCTGTTCACTTCTTCTGCATCCCCTCTTGTGCGGCCATGGGCAGATGGTTAACATTGATCACTTCCTCCCTCTGGGAACTGGGAACACCTCACCGCAGGGTTATCATGTTTGAGGCTTTCCTACTTGTAGAAAAGCAAACTATTTTTTTTTTCACGTCTGTAGAATGCCAGGAACCTTCACTGCTCTGTGACTGGTACTAAAGGTGGCTACATGGGTCTGCCTGGAAGGTGGGTTGGTCGTTAACCACCAGGAGAGTTTATGAGAGATTTGCATCTTTGAGAACAGTTGAGCGTTAAGTAAATCGTAATTTATCCTCCTAGATCTTCTTTGATATAATACGTATGTATTTGTTTTCTTTCAGAAAAGTTATCAGTGCAGTAAGTTCAACTTAAAACATAGGCAGTTGCTGTGCCAAGGGGAGAGCCCAACACTGTCCTTAGGAGGCAACTTGAGAGTGGAATCCCCATTCTTTGGCACAGGGTGATGCAATCAGAGTTCTCCTCATATTAGACCTTTACTTGTGTTTTTCTGGAGATGTTTAAGCCTTTGCCACCATCTTGATGTTGCTGTGTCTCCTGGGGAATGGAGGGAATGAAACCCTGCTCTCCTGAGCATCCCCTAGACTGGCAGGGGAGGGCAGTGGACCCTTCCCTCTGGGTTTTGCCAGGTACTCAAGCAAGGTGGTGTCCACGCTGGAGTCCAGGATTCCACTTTCGGCTATCAGGGGGACTTCTGGCAAGGTGTCAGGCTACTGAGGTCCTGGCCAGCTGACTGGCATGGGCTGCTCTTGCTGCATGTCATGCACCAGGCAGTGGAGCTGGGGCTACTGGAGGACATCTCTGTTTGGTACCTGCAATGGTCACCTGCCTCTTGCTGAGCCTGGATTCACTTCTGTGGTGTGTCATGATCCCTACCCATCACACAGGGGCTGTTACTAGCAACACAGTCATTAATCCTCTTTCATAGATAGGAATAGACACCTGGATGAAGCCAGGAGGCTGCAAAACGCTGCTTCAAGCATCTTCAAGACAAAAAAATGTGAAAGCAGTGGCTGTTACCTGCTGGTAACTGGTAAAAGGACAGAGAAGGAACATAAAACAGGAAAGGCAGGGGAAAATTACACTGGAGTCAGCTGCTAACACATGAGGAAATAGCTGTGGTGTTATTAAAAGACAGATGGACCAGGAAGTCCAAAGCCTAAAAATCCATTCATTATCTAGATAAAGGCTCCAAAAAGCTATGTCTAAAATGGGAGATATCAGCCTAACAGGTCTGTTTATACAGACTTCTCTAAACAGTTCTCCAGTCAGGTCTTTTGCTTCTGCAGAATCTTTCTTTTTCCTTTGTGTTTTGATTCCTTTCATCTTAAAGGACACCTTGCCATTTCCCCATCTGTAAATAAAACTCACTGTGATAAAGGTCACAAGCTCAGTCTCCAGGAAGAATTACTCTGCAATGAAAGGTAAAACCAATCTGGGGCCTGCCAATGCTGCCCTTTGCATTCACCATTGCCAAGGCCTGATGAACGTTGCCCAGCTCCTCGCACCTATTGAGCTTGCATGAACATCAGATCTTTCCCTTGCAATTATCCCGTGCATCAAAACTAGGATTTTTGGTGTTTACTGAAGGGTCAGAAGAGAGCATCACTGTAGATATCTGTTCATCAAATTGGAGCACTACTGGATCTAAGTTTTGGCTGGTGTGGTGGAAAAGGTCCCTGGCAGCGTGAGCACGGGTTTTGTGTGCTGTGTGTGCATATGTGTGTGTACTCGAATGTCTTGGTCCCTCTGCTTCAAAGCCAGTTCCTTTAGCATCTCCTGCCTGAATTCCATGGGAAAATATTTGGCAAATCACATGCTGACATGTTTATCTTGTTAGCTCTCAGGATGAGTAAGTGCGCACGCTGAATGCTATCATTCAGCTTGAATGGAGCAATAGCTACCGCTCATGGAATCTGACAGAATAAATATATTTTCAAACATGATTTCTGTCAGACTCATATTAATCCTTTGTTCAGCTCCAGTCCTAAGTGACCTTAAATAGACCTGTTCCCACTGGCAACCCCAAACTCCAGCTTAGGACTTGCATGGTGACTCTACGCAATCCAGAGGTGACAAAGTTACACTGTTGCCTGCTCATAAGCGACAGACTGAGTTAGCTTCTGCCCTGGCATATCTACATTTACATGTCTTCTAACATCTAATTACACTGAAGCATCCCACAGAAAGCTCATATTTGGGCTTTTAATGCTAATCCAATAAAAAAGCAATGCAGTCATTTCAAGATAATTAAGGCATCAGCAACCCCCTGCCTGCTTCCAGGCAGGCATTCATGGGAACCCCTCGTGGGTGTTCAAACAGTGTGAGAAAATAGCAAGTGCATTGAATTTCATTTCTACGGCACAAATATTTCACTGTGTTAGAGTACCTCAGAGCTGAGAAATCTCTGAAACATCAACATTTGTTTTCCTGCTTGTTCTAAGCTGGCCTAGCCTGAGGCAGGGGTCAATAACATAATTCTTTGTTGTTTGCCAGAATTAAGAATAGCAGAGCTTGTCTGATCAGCTCCCTCTCCAGAGATATCAAAGTGCCTCGTTCACAATAAAAAGCATCAAGCTTTGGCCCATTTCCCTTCTGATATTGGCAGAAGGGTGAGTGGGAGGGGAAAGGGTAGATGGACAGGTTCCCTATCCCTAGTTTGTTTTGCTCTTTGCTTCAGCTTGCCCAAGGGGCGCCAGTGTCCTCTGGTCCACAGGGGGAGTTTGTAAAGGGATGAATGAACAGTTCAGTGCCATACTTGTGCATGAAGGAATGAGGCACTTAAAGCCCTGGCCAGTCTTTTAGGGCTGCTAGAATTGAGCTGGTAAGGACACGATTAAGTCAGAGTTCTGTGCAATAGGATAAGATGTGGAAATCAGGACAAGGTCTGGGAAGACAGAGTGAAGTAGCACAGCTTAGAAAGAAAAATGTGGCACACTGATGTGAGATGGCAGAGTGGCTTTTATCAGTGCTATGCTCTATTTTAGCAGCAACAAAGACACACCAGAGTTAACTTTTTTTTTTTTTTCCAGAACAAACCACATTTCACATTCAGAGCACTTTAAGAGCATGAGACAGGCACCTGAAGTGAGGAAAAGCCAGAAGATGTTACCAGGACCCACAGTTCCTCCCCTTCCACACCTGCAGCATCCTCTGTGCTTTTCTGCCACAACCACAGACTGCCTCTCCTCTGGGTCCCTGCCTCCTTTGCTGTGCAGGGTGAATAATGCTGCCTGAAAAAAGCAGCTGCTCAGTATTTATTTTGATGTGCAGAGTTCAATGTGTGGCCTTGACTGACTGTGCCACACAGCACTGAAAGTCCACAGCTCCCAGCTCCTGCAGCAAATGCAGCAGAGGGACAGCAGCTCCCTTTGCACATTTTACCTTGGCCCATGCTGTGTGCTGAAGGAAGTGGAAGGGAAGGATGCCTGTCCTCTTTATTTAAAGACCTTGCCTTTTCAAAGTACCGTTCGATGAGGGGAGAGTCATTTTTTTTAGGAGGAGAGCTTTGCTGGTTTTGTTTGGTTTTGTCATGGGAAAGGGAAGGTGATGTCCCAGGGAGAGCATCCACACGAAGCAGAGCATCACAAGAAGCTCTGAGAAGCTTTCCAGGTTCATCTACTTCAGTAAATCAAAGACAGCATTGTCCCTCACATCAGTGTGATTTAAATTAAGGTAAAGTACTGTGCAACACTGCTGCTGTAGATGACACTGTGATTACCTCTTGTCCCCTTTTTCTCTCTGTTCTCAGTGAAAGTCAGTAAAGTTATTCAGCTCAGCTTATGAAATGCAGGACTGAGAAGCACCCCTAATTTCACATCGTTCCAACTAGCTTTTATCTCTCTTGACACAAATGGCAGACCCTTGTGTGTCACTGAATGAACTGCGGGAGAGAAACTGTAGCAGAGTGAGTTACGCCAGTAATCCTGAGGTCTGTCAGCCAGCACAGGCTTCCAAGAAAAGAGCAGGTTATGCTGGGACAGGAGGGTAAATCTTATGTGAAAATCTGTTTTTTAAACTGAAGGGGCATTGGTTAATGTGGCTACTGGAGCCCAGTTTAGTTCTCTCTCCAGAATCAAGATTTTACCTGGAATAAGCCAGAAAGCAGTAAAGCCTATTATTTCAGAAAGGTATTCTCTGACTAACACATTCATTCTCCTTTTCCAGTGGAACTACCTATATATTCTTTTGATATAAAAGTTTCATAGGGAAAAATTTCACCTTCAGTCATGTTTTACTTATATTCATCACATGCATTTTAGTGGCAGAAAAGTCTTTCTTTTAAAGTGCTCCTTTTCTTTTCCTTTCCATTCTTATTACGCATTCAGAAAGCTCAGAAGATCTTTCTAGAAGTACACTCAGCTCACCGGCATTTGAATAATGAGCATCTTCCCAAGCAATGCAACATCGACATTTTCATGTGTAATTTAAGCCTGAAAAAAACAATCACTGACTTAAAATGCAGCTCCGTGTGTTGTTTTACTGTTCCTTGGTTAAGCCATCGCTGAGCCCTGGCCCAGCAAGTCTCACACATACGTACCGCAGCGCATTTGAACGTCCAGCTAGATTCTGGTACTGGATTCAGGAACACACAGACTGGGATCAAAGGCAGAACAGAGTCCTGCTCGGATGCTGGCCAGTGCAGAAGAGAGACCGACCCTGCTGATCCCTCAGCTTTATAGCAACTCTGCCGTATCTGGGCTGGAATCCCTCACTGGGCAGTTTGGGGTCCCCTGTCCTGGCCACTGCTCCCTGCAGGTGCTGCGTTTCACTTTCTGCACCCCCAACGCGGGGCACAAGACCCAGCAGTGGCCTTGGTCTGCACCCCAACCCTTGGTGCTAACTCTAAACATGGGGTGTTACTGCTGCCAGAAGCAGCCACTGCCTGTGGAAACGCTGCTGGCTGCAGACAGTGCTGTTAAAAGAGACGTCGCTCAGAAGTAAATTTAATGGACAGAATTAGTTCTGTTCTCACACAAACCAGGATATTCTACCCATTATTCCATACGATTTACATCATACCTATCACTAGGTTATGATTTCTTTCTACAGAAAAGTTGATTAAATTCATTTAGTTCATGATTGTCGCTTTCCGTCTACCATAGCAGTCTCTCAGGGCAGGAAAGATGTTACAGAATTCATGGTCTGTGGCCATGGGTTGCAGGATCACCTCAGGTGATTACTGGATGCCAGTCAATGAGGCTAACTTCTGTCAACACCACTATGTGATCCTGAAAGACACTTATTGAGCACTGTTAGTCTTATGTAGCAATTAACATTATACAGCTTTAGTTTGAGTATTCTCACCTAGAGTTAAATTCCCTTGAGGTACACATTGTACTTCACCATCTTTCATCATCATCCACCAGGACACTGGGGCTTCTTTAAAATCCCACAATATAGCTCTTCCAGCTTGAAGGAAGGGTGCAGGGGAAATCCCAACTCATTCAACAATTATCTCCATGCTCTGCAGCTACATGGTTCAGAATTGATCCCAAAGTCAGGTGTGTATTTCTAGTTCTCCTTCATAAATATTGATAGTATTGGACTATGTAACTAAAAAGCCCCTCCAGTATGGAAAGGGGAAGAAGGTTGTTCTGCTGATGGCAGCCGTAGCTGTGGTCTCTAATAACATCCAGGTGAGCAAATGGGTTAAAAAATAAAAAAAAGTCACCTTTCTGTCCTGAGTAATTTCTCTGACCAAAAGAAAGCTCCATTTGAAACCTGTCAGGTCTTTCAGGAAAAACACCGAGCAGAGCTTTTGGAGACACAGAAGGAAGGCTTGTGAGCTGCAGCAGGCAAGCATTGCCATGAATATGCTCAGACATCCATAGCTTTGGAGTCACCTCCCACTTCTTTGAACTATTTTGCAGGTGATGAAGCTACATCTGGCCAAAATGAAGAGTGCAGCCCTGATCTAGCTGTGGAGTCTGATGAACTTCAGAGAGAAGCCATTGACACACTCTGTCACATCAAGCTGGCTTGCAAGGCAATGCTGCTGCCAAAAGTCCTTGTAAAATATGCTCTAATTAGGCAATTTTACAAAGCTTACAAATGGTATGGGGAGGGAGGCGCTTGTTTGTTTTGTGTTTTATAAAAAAACCTGCTGGATTATAGTGTCTCCTAACAAGGAAGTTATGGTTTAGTGTTACAGTCTTGCTTGGTTTGCTGAATTTGGCCTTCGGGTTAATCCATCAGATGCCATTAGCTTATGCAAACTGTGCAATCTGAAATATGTGGCACATTTTCAGAGAAAGTCCTAAGCAAGGGAAAATCATCAGTTTAATACATATATGGTGTTCCCCAAACTGACCACTGTTTTTATAAGTAGCCTCTGGTGTGTAGTGCCAAGGCATGTATAGATGTGCTCAGGTACAAGACACAATGAAATCCCAAGCAGCCGAGCTCAGCCAAGGCCCTCAGAGCTTCCCCCAACAGCTCTTCCAAAAAACAGGCTCAAGAACATGTGTTTTCTGCCATGATCATCAGCAACATCATTCAAGCCCATACTTAGTGCCTAGCCACTACAGGGATCTTAATGCCTTTGCTCTTCACATCATCATTTCTTATAGGAGCTTCTTTTTCTTTGCTTTTACTTTTCTTTCTTTTTTTTTTTTTCTTTTCTTTCTTCCTTTCTTTTTTCTTTCTTTTTTTTCTTTTCTTTTTCTTGCATCCCAACATAAACGTGCCAGGCAGATCCTCACTCGGCTTGCTCCCAATGCCAAAGTTATGGGGGGGATCATCAGCTGCCATTGTTTTATTCTCATCAGGTTCTCTATTGTCCTAAATTTTCCTTGCACAAGGAGTAAGTGACACATTAGATTTGAGGTTTGGCAATGCTGCTGGTATTTCCTTTCAGAAAAAAAACGATGAAAACAGCATGCTTCCACCATTCCTAAATCTGTAATGTTTTTCTAGGAGATAATAAGGGCAGTTAGTGAGGGGAAAGGTTTTGGAATGACAGCTCACCCTTTGAAAGACTGCTACAACCACTGGCATTCAAGTGGAAATTTAACAAGGAGTTAATACCCAAAAAAACCCCAAATCTTTCTCTTCCAAAGTAGAGGTTAGTTGGTACTTAGTGAGCCATTAGGTATTTGAGCATGCAAGAAACCTCTGGTTTTCAGAGGAACCACTATGACAGAAGCTCATGGAGGTGTTCTTGAGATCACTTTTGACCCTTTGCTGCCCTGGGTGCCAGGATCAAGGCCATCGTGCAGGAGAACTGAAACCTGCCACATTCTTACCCTGCAGGTTCCAAGGAGCTGTCAGCCACTGCCAGAGTACCTCGTGGAGCTGTGCAGGAACCAGGCTTTGATTTTGAGCTTTTTTTCTACTTGTTTTTCATAGTTTGCTGAAGTCAGTGTAATCTGAAACAAGTCTCCCACTCTTCTCCCACACTGGACTATCACCTGCAGCAAAGGGCTTGACTCCTGCGGTGCCTGTAAGGTGTCACCAAAATGCCTGCAGAAATTGCAGCCCTGCCCAGTTCTCCCTAACATGGCTTTCAAACAAATGCAGTGTTGCTGGATTCAGTGCAATAGATCTTCGTCCTTCTGAGTGTGATGGAAAGAGTTTCACTGAGTTGCTGTAGCATAACTATACTTGCTCTTCTTATCCAGATGCTTGATAAGAATTACTTCATGTTTATCTGCCCTCATCTATGTCTGCCTTGTGACTTCTATGCTATCCCAGCGCCGCTTGGGTTTGGTTTTGGTGATGGAAGAGGCTGTTCTGCCCCAGGCAAGGTGAGAGCTGGAGGCAGCTCTGGCCTGAGGCTGGGATTTCTTATAGCAACCCAGAGCCCACAGCCCTCCATAACTCTTCCTCACAGTAGTATGGATGGATTTCCTCTCTCTTTGTTCCTCATCTGTAAAACTGCAAAATTATTAACATGTTAATCATTTTGTAAATTGGCAAGGATGTTTTAATTGAATTTAGTCTCCAAGTGGATATGGAGAAGAAGAATAGCATTAGAGCAGTTAGGAATGCAAGAAGTCTATTAGATCTTGCTTTTCCCCCTGCGACACTCACTAAATATAAAATTGGATTCCACTGGCTGGTAGATTGGTGCCCATAGAGAAGACAGCAATATGTGTTTTCAGTTGATTACTAACATCTTTGCAACAAAGACCTCGTACACCAATGGAATAATCTGGAGGAGAGTTAGCAGTAGATGAAATAAAATTATGTCCCCAGAGAGTGGTCCTGGAGGCCCCTGTTAGGGAACCACTGACCTTGTGCCCTTGGTTCTCCACAAGAATAAGCAATGGTGGTCTCCTGGTGGTCTTCTGGTTGTGGCAATGAGGCTTGAGTCTGAATTAGGTCTGAGCTGAAGCACAGGTCTCAGATTGCTGAAGTTGTCCCCAGTGCTGCAGCTACAGGCCTTGGAGTGAGGCTGGGCATGGGATCCCTGCATCATGACACGACAGCATCCCTGTCCCCGTGGCCTCCCTGTGAGGCTGGCCTGAGCGCTACACTGGTGGGAAAGATCTGTCAATTTACTTTATTATTTCCATGAGCAACTATTAATCATCCTGTTTGTCTTAATTTTGTTACTTTCAGAGGCGCAAAAGGAACATTAAACAAATAATAAACTTCTTATGACTAAGGAGGATTAGAGTCAAATGCTCAAACAAAGGGCAGCAGGGATTTAAGAAAAATTGTATTTTCCATTTGTCTTTCTTCCACACCAAACCCCAGGGCAACAATCGCAGACAGCACATTTTGCAGCTTTAAAGAAGCCTCAGCAGTTTTATTTCATCTCAAACACAGTACGAGGAAAATGTGTGAACATGGTCCCAGACAAAGCCACTGAAGTTCAGTTCAATCACGTGCTTTGGAGAAAAGCTGTGTGACAGAAAAGGAAACATTTTCAAAATCATCTAAAAAAATGACGTCGGAGCCCAGCACTATGCTGGGGACCTGTCCTTTACAGCCACTTTGTGCGTTTTGGAAATGTAACTACATAATTTTGTCTAGATATTTCTCCATCACTCAATACTAACAGATATTAGGGGGAAAATTAGAAGATTACCTTCACAAAGCTCCCCTGAAGACTGACATAGCATCAGAGCAAGCAAGGGGGAAGTGGGAGGCAGGGAATGCCTTTTCTCCTAGAGAGGGGCAACATCTCACCTGAAACTGAAGCCTCCAGGCTGCCTACAAACATGCAAAAGTCAATCTGCACTGTATTCGCAAAGGAACTGAGCTGGTACCAGAAATGCCAGATGCCAAGCCAGGAAAGATGTTCCTAAATAAATATATATTTTAATAACTTCCAACTTCAGCTGGTTACTGGTGGTGGAGTGATACATTATTTTGCCTTGGTAGCTGAGGAGTTTTCAGTTATCATACATATGTCAACAGAAAGAGTATGAATTATATATCTATATATCTGTAATTATGAATTATATATCATGGTGAGGTGAGTGGAGGGTGATTTGGGATAACAATGAGTTGACAAACTGAGGATACTGTGGAAGAGTTTTGAAATGGGTATTCACACACCTCCGTTTACTGTGGCCAGGTCTGTTTGTTGCCACTCCATACCCTGACCCAAATCTTTTCCTCGCACCATCCTGCCCAGCCAAGAGAATTTCAAGGGCGACTGCTTAATGGTGCAAAAGAAAGTGAAAGAAGTGGAGAAAGAGTTTGAACATGTTCAATCCTGCCAGAAGGACACAAGCTGTGTTCCAGAAAAAGAGGTGCAGGATCACCAGCAAAAGAAAGAGAAGGACGAGGTGCTTTCCTCATCCTTTTGGCATGCAGGCTGCCTTAGTGCTTTCCTCCCTGCCTTCGCATAATGGCACTGGAAACCTGTAACGTAGTTATTACTGCTGGAAATGCTGAGCCTGAACATGGGAGGTGTGTGGGACAATGGAGATACTACAGGCCAGAAGCTGTGATGCTGACACCAAGCAAGTTGGCAAAGCTTGTCATGAATAATGTAAGAATAGCTCCAGTCCTTTTCCTGCCCACATGGGGAGGATTGAATGAATTCAGTGCTAATGTGCTCTCTGAGAACATACACTGCCAACTGTGTTTTCATAGGGTAGAGTGGGAAAACTTAAAATCATCCATCAAAGTTAACCTGCTTCCCATTTCTCCCCGAGATGGTGACTGCTGAGCATAAATATGCATATGATAAAAAAGTTCCTTTTTCTGGGCAGAATGACTGCAGGTAGCTTACAATCAGTGTTGGATGCTGATACTGCACTCAGAACTTCCTCTACACCCCCCCCACCGGCACAGCTCAATAGAGATGGCATTCAAACCCACTGCTGCAGACAAATGGCTGTAGCTCCACGAGCAGCACTGCTGCTCATGCCCACAGAGCTGTGTGGCATACCCACAGCTCTGCAGCAGCACTCCGACTATTGCACTATACACCCTGCTTCACTGGAGGGGAAAGGGGTGAAAAATGACACAAAATGAAGACATCAAGGAAGGCTAAGGACATCATCGTCAGTGGCTTTTGCAGAACAAGGCTTGTGTTAATTGCTGCCGTGATAATTGTCCGACTTCTCCTAGACTGAAGAACCCATGTTCTGGACATGCAGAGGATCAGCCATATTCATACAGTGAAACCCTTCAGTGCTGCCTTCAGGGGTGTGTTGCAATGGCATTTGTAGGGAGAATTAAGGCAGAAGGAAAAATGTGATGCTCTTTTTTTGAGATCCCAAGGGTGCATTAGAAACTCTTACTTCTCAGTGTTCATCAGCCGGATTATCCAGACAAATTGAGGAAGGTTTGACAAAATTCAGCTCATTGTCAGTCTCACTGACTAAACATTGTAGCAAACCCCAATTAGTTCACACAATTTAAGCCAAATCAGGGTTGAAGAGGTGTATTGATTTATTAATGATACATAATGAACTGGCAGTCATTGAAGAATACCTTCAGGATTGATATCAGCCATACAACAGACAACCAATTGCTCAGAACACTCGAAAAGTCACCATCGCAGCTGGTCGGTCCCAGAGGCAGTTTTTGGCCACCCAGGTAAGCTTTCTGTTAGGTGGGCAGCCCAGGGGAGCGGGCAGCCCTGGCCAGTGATGGTTTCTCTGGCGGGGACAGGCGTGGGCAGAGCCTCATGCACCGCAGGCAATTTAAACACCTCAGGAGCACAGGGATCAGTGATCCCTGTTCACCAAGCAAGGTCAAGTGAAGAGCCAGGTGAGTCAGCCAGGTGTGTCCCCTTACCCTGTGAAGTCAGTTACTTCCAGAGGTCTAGTCATGGTTGCAAGCTGGGCAAAGGCTGTGGCTGTGAAAACTGTGGGCACCCAGACTGAGGGCACCCCATGCAAATGTGTGGGTGTCCAGACCCACAGAATGCCGCAGCCTGACCCTTGTAATGGAGGGTGTTGGAGATGACACCTGTGTCAGGTGTGAACAGGTGAATGATCTGCTCAGCATGGTGGCTGAGCAAAAGGAGGGCATTAAAAGACTAAGGACTATATGGGATTGTGAAAGGGAGCTAGACTGGTGGATCCAGGCTATACCATCCTGGAGGGAAGGGCAGCAAGTGAGGGCTGCACAAGAACGTGATGATTCCATTTCCTCTTGCTACCCAGAAAAAAATGGGTAAAGAGACCTAGGAGATGGGGGTGAGTGGAGGCAGGTCTCTCCCTGGAGAAGCAGGAGAACCCCCTCCCAATCAGTCTTATTGGCTGCCCACGCACAACAGATATGGGGCATTAGTAACTGAAGATCGGGCAGAGGAGGATGGAGAGGGGAACCTTGTGGTTGGAGTCTACTACAGGCCACCCTATCAAGAGGAAACTCTTGATGAAGCGTTCCTACTCCAACTACAGGAAGCATCATGTTTACAGGCTCTTGTCCTGCTGGGAGACTTCAACTATCCTGACATTCACTGGAAAAGTAATACAGCAGGCAGTAGGAAATCCAGTCAAAATTATTACTTCAAATCCTCTGATAGTAATATGACAAGTTGGAAGGAGTTTGCTCATCAACAACATCATGTAGGGCAACAGATAGTTGTGTGTCAACATGTGACTGTTTTGCTGAGTGCTGGTATAACAGGCTTAAGTGAAAAGTCATATTTTTAATGCTTTGTAACACTCTTAAGAAAGTATTGGAGTGTTCCTTTATGAGGATAGAGATGCAAAACCCTCACCTATCCACAGAGTCTGATAGACCATGAATGGATCTGACCCATAGAAGTAGAATACCTTTCATCTGTCATCTTTACAGATCCTTCCTTTCTGCTGAGAAGTATGTTTTCAGAGCCTGAGCTATGGCTTATCAAATTTCAAGGTCCCAAAACAAGATATATTTTAGCAGGTTTTAAGCTATATCTGTTTCTTCAGGGGGCCCAGAGTCAGAAAGTTGGACAAACCAGACCTCAGTCCTTTCTGCAGAGACCTTGGGTTGTGGTTAATGGAAACAGCAGAGCTTGCAATGCTGTCTAAGCCAAGTACTGTCTTAGCCAAGTGCTACATTTTGTTAAAGTTAGTGGTCGTGGGGAAAAATAATCCGATCTCTAGAAAGCTTCAGCTCTACTCTCTTCTCTCTACAGGAAGAAATTCACCCCAGGCTTGAGTCTTGAGGGTGGAAAACCAGGAGAAATGCACAGCAGCCACTCCACTGTAAACATCTTTTTTTTTTGTGTGTGCAGTGACAATGTTACTGCTTTTACAAATAGATATTAAAATTGAAAAAATCTTTCCCTGTGTTTAGAAGAGAGTATTTGTTTTCTAATTCAAATGAACTAAAGCAAACAAAATGTGTTTTAATGAAGAGCTAAATCAGCAGTGCTATTAAACCATTTGATATTTGTACCTAGTCCTAATCTGGAATTTCAGTGAATAATGTGGGCCAAAGGAGCTGCTAATCTGAAGTCGAAGTGTGTACAGATGAAGCATTACTTTACTTTTTAAGGAAAAGATCCTATCTGATAAAATATGTTGACTCTTATTTGAATATTTCTGTGAAATAATTTGTAGAGGCAGAAAGGTTTTCCAAGGAGAACATGTAGTGTCCTGGTATCAGACAGTGCTAGATTTGTGATAAAACCAAGGTATAATAGCATAGGGGAAATAAAAATACACAACCTTAAAGCATAGCACTTGTTTTTAACATATTGCTGCTTTCTTTTTATTCCACTGGGAGTAGCAAAAGCACATTTAATAGACTCACTGCTTGGAAGCCAGTAACTCTAACTGTCTTAAAAGATAATCTTACATGATTTAAAATCCTGTGCCTTGTTTCTGCACCAAAATTTGATCAGCTGTACTTGGTCAAGATTTCTGTCATCTCAATGTGTAAATGACTGTCTAATCAAACATTTAATAAAATGGTTTTGGTACAATGTTCAGATTACCTTTGGAGTGTCCCATGCAATAAATACAGAGACTTTCTGGTGATGTTAAATCCACATCATTGCAGCCAATCTTACTGGGCAGGTAGGAAAAGCTTTTCAGTTTCTGTCTCTACCAAAAGTGATTTATGTGACCTCTTTAGAATGAAGCAAGCCCTGACCCCAAACATGATCTGAGCATCTCTGACATCTTTACTTCAGGCTTAACGTTTTTGTAAGTCATCCTCATAGGTCTTGCTAGGACAGCTGACATCTGTCTCTATTAGTTCTATACATCTTCTATAGACTGAGATGCTACCAAGCAAGAAAAACAACTTTGTGCTTTACCACTTCACTACGAGGCCCTTGAGTGATGCCTGGCTTTTAGATATGGTTGAAAACAGGGAGTTCAGAACAAGTTTGTGACGCACATAAAGGGAGGCTCTTGTCACTTCTCAGTCTGTTCATGTTAATCCTGGACGACTTGCTAGACTAACATCTTGATTGACAGACATCCACCCTGGAAACTGTTGGGCTATTATTCATTCTAAAATTTAAACTGGAATTCATTTCTAGGGTGGACCCACAACTAATTTAAAGTGAGCAGGCTAGTTACTGTAAATAGTCTAATGGTACATGGCTGATAAATAAGCACGAAAGCAGAGAAAGCTTCACTGGACTGCCATGACTTCTTCAAATAGGATGGATAGTGGCTTAGCCACTTCAGCTGCCAGTTCCCTCAGGATCCATAGATGCATCTCATCAGTTTCCATGGTCTTGTACACTTTCAGGTTCTTTAGATGGGCTTAAATCTGATATTCTCCCTCAGGGGGCTGTACTTCATTCTCACAGTCCCTGTCTTTGCTTTCTGTGGCTTGGGTGGTGTGGCTGAAGCATTCGCCGGTAAAGACTGAGACAAAAAGTTGTTGAGTACCTCAGCCATCTCCATGTCCTGGGTAACCAGGTCTCCCGTTTCCTTCCAGTGAGGGCCCACATTTTCTCTAGTCTTTATTTTCTCACTGATTACCTATCCAAGCTTTTCTTGTTGCCCTAGCTGTCCTTTTCCTAACCTGATTGTGGTTGCTTGGACAATTTCTCTGTATTCCTTCCAGACTACCTGTCCTTGCTTCCACTCTCTGTAGGCTTCCTTTTTGTTTTGGAGTTTGTCCATGAGCTCCCTGTTCACTCCTTCAGGTCTCCTCTCATGTTTGCCTGACTGCGTCTTTGTTGGGATGCATTGGTCCTGAGCTTGGAGAAGGTGATCATTGAATATCCTGTTCATCTGCTCTGTCTTTCCTGGTGAGGTGACCTGTAACAGACCCCCACTATAATGTCACCTATCCCTGCCCTCCCCTTAATCTTAACAGATAAACTAGTGGTAGGGTCCTCATCCATCCCCAGGTGGAGCTCCATGCACTCCAGCTGGTCACTGACATAGCAGGTGACACCCTCTTCCCGTCTCCCTTTCCTGTCATTCCTAAAGAGCCTGTATCCTTCACTCCAACACTCCAGTCATAGGAGCTATCCCACTATCCAAAACTCCACAATGTTGTGATCACTGCAGCCAAGGCATTAATTCCTTTGCGCTGCTCTCCTGGTGACCTGTGATCCTTCTCCAGGATCTGGGCACCTATTGCTGGCACTGGCATCAAACTGGTGGGAGCGGGAGGTACTGAGGTTCTCTTCCCCTGACAATGTTGGTTTGAAGTCCACTTCAGCCACTTGACAAGCCTAAGATTGAAGATGCTCTTCCCTTTCTGTGACAGATTGACCCCATCAGCCCCCAGGAGACCAGGTTTCTCAAAGTAAGCCCCATGGTCTAAGTAGCTGAACCCTTGGCTGTGGTACGAGTCCTGTAACCATTTGTTGATTCACCAGATTAGACTGACACTTTCAAGCCCTTTCCCTTTGACTGGGAGGATTGTAATAAAATGTAGAGAACTAACCAAATCAAAGGGAATAGAAACTATTTCAGAAGTTAAAAATAGCTATTTTATGGAGTTCAGATTTATCTAATGATAAAAATCAAATTAATTTTATAGAGTTACGTGGCAGAAATATAGCCTAGTACATCTAGGCTTACCAAATGATGATACTTACCAATGACCTAATCTTTTGTTAATTTTCCTGATGTGTATTAACAAATTCTGTATTTTTGTGAGCTATTGCTTTTATACTTTCCATCTAGTATACTGCATAATTAAAACCTCAACCTTTCTCTTGAGCTAGCTGCGTACTTAATTCTGGTGATGAAACAGCAGAACACCAGGAGCAATACAGATGGATGGTGACATATTTCTCTAAATAGTGAAAATCAAAGTGTATAATTCACAGCAAAGAAAAGACTTCGTTTATGATCTTTCCTTATTAAAACCAGTTACATGTGTTAGCTTTATCTCTCCTTTCCTGTGAAAGAGAACTGTTTGAAAGGGCACGTCAGAGAGCTGAGTGATGTTCGGTAACAGTGGGGACTCAAGGGATCCCCTGCAATGGAGCAGTGCCCGTGCTGGAGTCAGCTTTCTTCCCAGTTCTACCCCTTTGTTATAAAACCTACGTGATGTTTCCAGGAACTTTGAATCACATGTGTGAGCCTGCGTGTTCATGTCCCAGATCAGCGATTAAAGGCTAGCTGTGTGTGCCAGGACATGGAAATTTTCTATTATCCCTCTCAGATGAAGAAGTTGTTTTGGTATCTGATAACAGGAATTGGTGAGTTTTGCCCACGTTGAAAAGTAGCTTACAGAGTGGCTGGATGTGGTGACTGAGCAGGAGGAGGAGTAATGTTCTCCCCTGAAGGTATGTGAACACCACAGTAACCCATACAGAAAGCTGTAATAAGATTTTAGAAAAGTGATGTTTCTTTTGATTAATAGCTGAATCTGAGGGTTCTGAGATTGGAGAGGGACTGGATAGACCTGGGTTTTTTTCTGTTGTTGTTGTGAGAAACAGCTTAATCTAATGTCATGGATAAAACTGACGGGGATTCAGAACTCCTATGGTTATAAATCTGACTCCATCTCTAAGCTGGTCAACTCAGGTAGCTTTCTGACTCTTCCAGATAATGTTAAGACTGAAATAAGTACAGCAGAACAGACATGGCGTGAACAAATATATTTACAGTCATTAAATAACCCATCATGTCCTTTGGCAGCTATTTGCTCTGGAGTTTGTCAGTCAGCTGAATTCCCCTGGTGAACCCCATCGGAGGTTTCCGACTGCTATCTGTAATGGTGGGGCCCAGCACTACCTGTAACAGGTCAGAGAGTACTCAAGGAGACAGTGGTGGACCCCCGGAACAAGGTTGCACTTCCTCAAGTTGGTGTGCAGCACCAACTGCTTGTTGCTCTCATTCTTTTCCCCTGACCACGAGCAGAGTGAAGTTTGCAAGGTGAGATGCAGCCCACAGAGGGGTCCTCTCCTCTTGCACCAGGAAGGGATCTTGGGTACATCCCAGGGTAGTGCTGCCTTTGAAACATCATCCTAGAGTTACCATACAGCAGAGGACAGTCCGTTGTTGGGTCTGACTTCTCCAAGATATTTTGTTCATCCTAAATAGTATCATGGATGGGCTGTTAAATGCCGACTCCAACTGCCGTGCTGAGCAGCAACAGTCCTACCTGCCTCACCGGAGCTGGTTGTGAAGACTAGCTGAAGGTCTGGGAGTCTGGCTCTGCGAGCAAAAGGGTGGATGTTATCTAGCAGTGGTACAAATAGACACTTGCCTCCTACAAGAGATGTGACAGCCTTACATCACGACTGCAGAATGACAATAGGATAATGCATCAGCTCTGCTTTCCACGGCTTTTTGCTTCAGTGTCACTCGGGCTGGTGGGACTACTCAATAACTGCATGGCAACCTTCACCCCATTCACTGTGTCTTAAAAGGATGATGCCTTCTAAGTGATTAGATATTCATTGACATGTTGCCCTGTGATACTTGGTTAGGTTTTTATTCTGCAGTGATATGGGCAATAATCAGCAGTTACTTTGCAGCTTTAATCTTTCCCTACTTCCCTTCTCCCAGAAAAAATGATTTGCACATCTTTGCTCAGCTGATTCCCTAAACTTGCCGGAGAGCTCCAAGTCACTATATAACATAATAATGAAACTTTAAACAGAAAACCACTTTCTTTGCTATTTAATTTGGAGAAAGGAGAGTTAATAGGTAATTTACAGGACCCAGATTGGCGGGCAGATAAATTCTTGATATAACTGCATGGTTCAGCAGCCATGGAGGAATTCTGCCTAGTGACAGGCAAAAATGTTGATAAAGCTGAAAAGCCAGTGGGAGGTTAGCGAAGGGTTTCAAGGCGTGAAGAGAAATCAGTGCCCAGTTGCTAGGTGATACGTGTCTAGCAGACCACTCTTCCGAAAAGACAAGTGCGGTTTTCTTTTGTTTTAGCAACTGTAATTACATTGAGCAAATCACAAAGGTGCACATCCACACAGCTCTTTCTCCTGTTGTGCTTATCCTGACTGACGGTTTGATTTTTATTTCATTTTTTTATACCCCATGCTTCTCTTTCTGCACTATTCTCTTCAGTTAAGGAAATCTAAGCGAGAACCTTGTAGCAGCTGAAGAGGAAGTTTCGTGTGAGCTGTGGAGACTAGGTCACAAAATAAGCCATACTCTTCCCACTGAGCTGGGCTCTGAAGAAGCAGAAACTGGCCTCTCTGCTATTCTCTCTCAAGATGCAGGAATGTCTGGTGCTAGTAGTTTGACCACAGATGGAGCTTAATTGGCATAATTCTTCTTGATGGAAATCAACAGCCAATTTTTAGCGTAATGTATATATATTTACACTTTATATATGTGCTCTTACTTCCCTCACTTGCAGGTAGGACTGAACATCAGTCCTGAGTTGTTTGAGCTGCTACCAGTAATAGATTAAACACTGGTATTATTTCACTGAGTGACCATTTAACTGTTACAGCACCCTAAATATATTAATTTGTTCATTTATTAAGCAATGTCTTAACTGTGGGGCTGTTTGACATTGACTTGATTAGTTTAGTTGTAATAATTCAAAACTTCTGATAGGGGAAAAGGAATATGAATAAAAACAAGGCATATGCTCCAGTTTCTTATCAGCATGCTTGTCTTTCTCTGTGTGGTCATGGGACATAGTGCACTGTATCTCTCTTCCCAGGGGTGTGCTTTGGAAGATAATGTCTGTAAGGACTGCTTTTGGCAGAAAAATCCAGACGTCTCCTGGATTTGCCTGGGAATCAACTCAAAAGAGGAACAAGTCTGGACAGTTCCTGAAAATTAGCTGTCTTCCTCCCTTGGATGATTATCAGTTATTTCAGGCTTCCTAGGTTGGGCGATGCTTGTTATCATCTAAGCTTCACTAAGCAGGTCTGGCTAGGTCCTATGAGCCCCATAAAGTTAACTTAAAATTCAGCCCTGACATTTGTTATGCATGTTGTGTTGCCTCTCTCTGTCAACAGCAGAGCAGCAGCAGTTTGGGAGATGCAGATGCTCACAGGTACAGCGCAGCCACCACTGCACTGTGTAACGCTCTTCAAATGCCCTGGTCCGTATCAACAGTGCCTGGTTTCCCTGTCATTGTTATTTCTAAATCCTTTGGTTCTCTTGGTTTTAATTCCTTAAGGAATGAGATACCGAACCCCTTCTAAAAAGGTACCTCACAGGCGAAGTTCAGAAGATGGCTGTGACATGCTTGTGTCCAGCAACTCAGGTGATTTGTCTCCTAGGTCAAGCAAATATGCTTTTGGCAGACCTTCCCTGCCACCTTTGTGAGATTTAATCTAAAAACAGTATTTGACTTTCTAAACCAATAATACCAAATGGTATTATTTCTTCTTACAAAAAGGTGGGGTTTTTCCTGTGCATGATCTGAGACCTCTCCTCAGGGTAGAATATGGCTTAAAATTACTGTTATGTTCTTTGAAAGTACAAGTGTGCTTTGATATTGCTACGATGTTGAATCTACTTCTGGCTTTTTGTTCCGGAGCTCGTCCCCACAAATAGCCTCTTTCCGTTCCAGGCTAAGGTTCACAGCACTCCTGGAAAGGAGATGCCAATATGATCAAGCAGTATGCATCAGAGCTGAGAAGCATTGTATCGCCTCTCATACAGCAGCTCTGGCAAACTCTCTTGGTGATGTGCATGGTTACCAACGAGACGTAAGCACCCATGCAACATGGCCTGATGACCCACTCCAAAACAGCTGCTGGTTTCTCTGGAGTTTGAGTCAGAAGCTTCGGTGGCTGTGGGCACATCTATGTTCTGTTTGGAGTGTATTTGCTAATATCCAAAGTTTACAGCCCATTGTTTTTTAGGAAGCTTTCACTTTTGCTGTTTTCACCATGTGGACAGGGTAGCCATCAGTGTCCCCAGCCCCCACCATATATCCTGTGTTCCTACCCCAGCTGTGCTGGACAGAAAGGTCCTAGAAGTGCTCCAGAGCTGCATGCTGGGCCCAAGCAGTGCGCACACTGCCATAAACCAGCCCAGCATCCTACCTCCAGCAAGGTGCATGCACAGCCTGGGTCACCTTTGCTTGCCCATGCTCCAGAGGATCAGCAGGAAAAACTCCTTGTAGGAAAGCAAATGCGTTAGAGGCTTAAGGGGTCATTTTGGTGGAAGTCAGCTCATTTAAATGTTGTTACTCCAGGAAACCTACAGGTCAGTTTTGTATAACTTCAACATCTCATCATATCTGATTACATCTTGCCTCCCTGCAGCCCTCAGGCTTGTAGGCTCTGTCTGTCCTGAACAGAGCTGTCTGGATCCATTTGGTAGCCCTGCAGCCAAGGCCTAGGGCACTGCTCGTTAGCATGGGTGAGCTCAAGCCCCTCCACCCCATGACAGGGACATCTTCATCTTGGAAGTGGCCCATGACATGCACTATGCCCAAGTCATTTCTGGGCAGGAGCCAGGAAAGTGTCTGTTGGTTGGCACGGCCAAAACTGGTGCTTGGGGACGTGTTGAGAGTTGAAGAACATGGACATCCGTGGGACAGTGCCCTGCTCAAGCCCAGCCCAAGTTCTTCTCTTTTGTATGAATTAGTCCAGGTGCTCCTTCTTTGCAGCTAGTATGGTTTCCACATAGAGCCGACTGAAATTTCTTGTAGACAAAGCTTTCTGAAT
>WUAM01000245.1:301476-313004 GCA_024336885.1 Actenoides hombroni | reverse complement strand
TTTCCTTTCCTTTCCTTTCCTTTCCTTTCCTTTCCTTTCCTTTCCTTTCCTTTCCTTTCCTTTCCTTTCCTTTCCTCGTTACTCATTTTGCCTACCTCCTTTCCTTCAGCAGCTTGATTCCACTTCCACCAGCTCTGTCACTTTTTGTAAGGAAAAGCAGACGTGAAGATGTAAAATTATGTCATTTTTTAGGTTTCATGTGAACATCTGGATAAGTCAGTGTCTGTGCAATACCTTCTTGAGACAATCCATGAGAACAAAATTACCACTTTACTATCCTTTGGCCTGCAGCAGGGCAATCTTTACAGACCCACACTCCCCTTACTTTGCTTCTCTCCTTGTTTGCTCCCTGGGTAGAAGTGGTGATACTTGGCACCACTGCAGGACCAGACTTCTCTCCAGAGTCCTGCTGGGTGTGCTGGCCATTTTGGTCAGGCTATAGGAGGAGGAAAGGAGGCCCACGATACTTACCTAGCACAAATTTGGTGGTGATGGATTTCATTCTCTGCAGAGCATGTTCAGTTCAGGCTTACAGGCAGAGATCTGAGTCACTAAAGGAGAAAAACAGCACAATACCAGTTTGAAATGCAGGCTTTTCCCCCCACAGGTTTTCTTGTTCCCCAGTCCAAGGTCTGGGTAGAACTCATCTGTTCAATGAGTGGCCACATATCCACCCATAGCTTTGCAGTTCACTGGGGAATCTTCTCCTTTTCAAGGCATGTGTTTCCCAAACCAAGTTACCTTTCCCAAACAATGCCTTAGACCATTCTGGATACAAGAAAAAAGACCTTCAGAAAATGTACTGATGCAGGGCAATGTGCCACACTCCACAAGGATTCTAAAACAGTAAGTTTAATGCTTGGAAAGTAACTTGTGTGTGTCACCGGACATTAGCCCAAAACCTTCATTGAGATTGCAATATATATCTTGCTGAAAAGAAGGAAAACAAGTGAGAGGCAAAACCTAACATCACAAAACTAATTTAAAAAGTTGGGGTTTTTCCTGAGCTGGTTACACATCTTCATGGCTAAGTCATTAAAACCTGTGGGTACTATAGCTGACTTCTGAAATCAGTGAGACACACATTCCTGCACACACGTCCATGGACAACCTTCTATTTTTTTTGCTGTATGCTGCATCTTTTTGTAGCATTGTGAGATAAATATTAAATTAAAAAAAAAAAAGTAATGAATAAAAAACTATTTCCAGTTCATACCCTGTCATTCATGAAGTTATTTGTACATTTTTCAGCCATGAAAGAAGCCACACCTTTCTCTGCCAGCTCAAAAAGTCTCAAGCTGTCAAAATAATAGAGGATGGGAATTGGCATATAGGATTTTTGATTTCTTACCCCTAAAACATTGTTCCTGTTACTAAATAGGGTACTCAGAAGATTGAAATACAGGCTTCCTAGATGCTTGCTTTCTCACACAGCTTTCTGCCACTCTGGAGATAGAAACATAAACCAACTTAATCTACAGTTGTTCAAAATGAAAGCATTTATTCTTGTCAGAAAAATCAGAGAAAAGAACACACCTGAAGAAATATTAGAGTTGTGAAAAGGTTTTCTCTACTAGAATGAGATAAACTTCAGGCTGAGTAGAAGTCTGGAAAAACAAGAGGCTCGGTCTAAAAACTAGGAAATTAAGAGTGAAAGGGGAATTCAGGCACAGCTATTTCAATCAAAAAGTAATAAGCATGTGGAATAAATTATTGCTAGGTGAAGCTATTGAAGCAAGTAACAGGAATGAATTTAAAAGACAACTAGACATCTTTATGGAGAGAGCAGAAACTTTGCATTTTTCCTACGTATATGCTTTGGATTAGATCCAGTAAAGGACTTAGTGTCTAAAAAAGGAATTAGGAGGACTTTAACTGCTTAAATCCAGAAATACAACCAAAAAACCCCAATCAACTACTGCAGATGCTGGAAGAACCTGGGTTACATAGTGCCAAGAATGCTGAGACCTAGGACAGAGTATCCATGCCCTCCAGGTCTGTGTCGGTCCCAGTAGCATGGTGCTGCCTCCCACCCCAGTCCAGATTTGAGCTGGTGTCCTCCAGGGCCCTGATGCAAAAAAAGCATTTTTGAAACATGCCTAATGCAAGATAGGAGACCAGGTCCTCCACAAAATACAGTAGAAGCTGCCACTCAACTTTTAAATTATGGGGAGTAGGGCTAGTCTGTGCCATCTTTGATATAGTGAGGCTGATTATGCAGAAGGGCATTTCAGACTCACTAAACCAGAGTAAAAGTGATGATATGCAGCAGTACATCCTACTCAATGGGCAGACAGGGAAAATCACAACACCTGGTTGCTCTTTCCCAGGATTGTTGCCATCTTTTGTATCACAGTCTTTATATTGTTACTGAAGAGCAGTGATGGTTACAAAATTTTTATTATTCTGGGACACTTCTACCATGGCTGATAAACGACTTACCTTGGGTTCTCTGAAGTTTTCCAAAACACTCATTTCATTATCTGTCCAGCAGCTTGAAGCTGCCAGTGGAGGGCACCATGGGAAGGCTGAGAGGTAGCTGTGGTTCACTATCTGGAAGACATTAGTTAACTGGGCAACGTAAGCCTCAGATCATAAGTACATGCTGGGCTCTGACTAACATTTACAAGAGCCAAAGAGAGACGGCAGGCTCAACTTCATAAACTTTTAGGACATTTCAAGCTGTCTGCAAGATGTCCCCTTCTCTTCCCCCTGCTCCCCACCCACCTAAATTACAATCACGTGTCATCAGAGTGACTCTGAGACTGCTAAGATGAAAAACCATCTTGTTTTTCTTTTAGGCTGAGTCATGCACCACTGAGCTGTTTGGATAGATTTTCCTATGGGTGCTGGGTTTGCATGTGCTGTGCATCTGAAGTGAAGCTGGACGCAGATGGAGGCAGATGGAGGAAGGCAGGAGAGACTGTGTGCAGGGCTGCCTGGGCTAGACCAGCAGTCCCAGGGACAACCTCCCATGAGGCAGCCCCAGGGAAACAGCACCCCACTGATGACAGGTCTGGTCTTCTTGAAGGCTTTCTCTAATTCAAACTGTGCTGTGTAGCCTCCTCAAGCCCACATACTTAAAAAATCAGTGTGCAACTGCAGCTATTTTGCAATGAGTCCAAGGTGTTGAAGGAGTTAAACCTCTCTAAGGTTTATACTGATTTACACCCTCCTTGCTTTAATGCTGAAAAAAAATAATAAACCCACCTTGACAAGATTTGTACTGATAAGAAAGTATCCCGTTAAATTTGTACTGATAAGCACACAGCACTGATTTTCTGAATTAACTCTCTGCATGACCCAAACAAAACGTGCTCGGTGATATAATTATATTGTGCTTGGATCTCTCTGATAAGACTTTCTTCTTTACATCTAGTTCAGGGGGAAGTGAACACACTTAATGCTGAGGAAAACAGAGTGATGTTGGAATAGGGCTGGCATCTGGCTAGGAAGGCGACTAGGTCGTCATTTGGAAGTAGGCCTGGGAATGGCTTGACTGAAGAAAAAGTCAGAAGCTGTTGAGAAACAAAGCAACTCATCATGCAAAGCCAGCAGGCAATCATTCTTGCCAAACTGCAAGACACAGCAGGGTTCCTATTTTTAAAGCACAGGGAGCAGTTATAATTTGGAGGAAAGGTGAAAAATCACTTCTGAAACAACCAACTTCCCCACCCCCTAAAGAGTTTGTTATGCTTCTACATCAGAATTTCTGTTAAAGTACGGCAAGTGATTGCTTGTATGAAGGCCACAGGTTAAGTAGGGAACACAGAGGCAAAAATCTGCTCATATCTAATCCTGGCTCTGAGGCTGTTCAGGCTTTGACCTTGAGCACATCACTTAACCTCAAAGGAATAACTTGAGGATTCATTAGCTGGTCCTTGTGGAGTTCTTTGAAGATAAAAGGGCTTTATAAGTGGCAAATATTATTATGTGTTCTGGGACCTGAAGATTTTCAATGTTTGTGTATATAATCATTTTTACAGTGGATTTGCTACATAAAAGAAACCATAAATTTTGCTGGAAATTGCTAGAGTGCAGATAAGAACTGCCTGTTGCAACCAAGAAGATTTTCCATTGAAATGTTTCTCTCCCTTTCCATAAAACCTTTATAACATGAGCCAGGGAGGACCGTTTCACTCAGCTTGTCATCTGTGGGTTTTAAAGGGAGCAGTTGCATTTCTCACTCATTGGCCAACAAGTGAAGGTGAGGGAGAAGATTTACTGGGAAGATGCTCCTGAGCATCGGCGTAGCAGCCCATGGGATGGGCTCATCTCCAGTCAGGAGGTTAGACCGGCTGTGTGAGGTGCATTCCACAGATACCTTGTGCAAGAGGAATGGAAATTGGCAGTCACCAAAGCTTCAGCACCCTGATGACAGCAGATATTAAAGTAAGCAAGAGCATGGAAGTGCTGTCTGTAAGGAGATGGTTGGCTCCATGGGCTTCAAAGGAAGATTATGCGTTAGCATCATATTAGGATTTCTCCTTTGAAACAGCTTTCAGAGAGGAAGGCAGCTGCACAGAGCTGTTCCATGCTGTATAAGACAGATTTTTGATACATTTATAAATAGGATTACATGGCACGATGCCTTCAACAAATGGGATTGAACTTTAATTCAGGAGGTGTCTCACCTTCATAGGTCCTGCCTTTCCCTGCACCACTCAAATTTGTGATAGTGTTATTGTCAGCAGCAGCATGAAGTTTGTGTACTAATAGAAGGAAAGAATTGTTACCAAAGGGCTGCTTATTTAGGGTATCCTACCCCAGTAGCGAGCTGGGTGAGAGCGTGGTATCAATTACCTGGCTAAGCCTGCATCCTACTGACAACAAAGATTGTGATGATCCCAGAGACAGAACCTCTTTGTACAGCTTGTAAAGATCTATCAAAGACAAATCCACCTCTGGACCATGTACTATTGAATTTGTATTAGTGTTGCTACATCATGCATGGTGACTAAAGGCTGTGAGTGCCCAATGCACATGGGCTTGCTGATTCCATATCAGTCAATTTCAGGCATGTTTGTCCCTTCATCTGGTGAAATTGGCTGTCTCAAACCTTATAGTCTCCACTTAGTTGAATTGCTTATTGAAATCAATGGAGATGCTGGCTGAGTACGGACTGCCTTGTTTGTCCCATTGCCTCTGCAATGGGCAGGTGCATTTGTATATGTGAAACAAAGAAAGGTATACTGTAAAGAAATTGAAATTACACAGGGATGTTTAAGCACACAAGGAACAAAAATAACTGAAACTGTATATCCTAAAGGTGAGGCCACTGAACGTTGCTTCTCAAAAGAGGTTTTTTTCACCTTCTTTGCTTGGCTGACAGTAACTGATTTGCCACGAGCTCAAGAAATATAGGGGGAAGAAAACAAAGAATTTTTTACATCCCAGAATAAAATACTTTCATGAACAGGTAAGGTTTTTGTTTCTCACACAGGTGAAAATCCCTCCTGCCTCCAGAGAATCCACACAAAGACAGGAAGCCAGGAGCTTCCAGTAAAGAGTTATTTTGGGATCATGTTTAAAATGCAAAGCTGCAGGTAAGACAAAGTAGACATGCTCATGTTTGAATCTAAAGCAAACCTAACTTGCTTGACAAAGTGGAAACAACATCTGGAAACTCCTCCTGAAGTTCTCCTGTTCTCTCTAATCTCACAGTGTCTTCTCACTCCCAAGCACCAGGAAAAGCTTCCCACTGCAAAGGCATTTTTTTCTGCTCCCCATATTGTCTAAAAGACTTTCTTGTTTCACACTAGACACGATTATCATTACTAGGATAAGTGTCTGGGCTCTCTTTTCTCACACCTACTCCCAAATATCCAGCAGGCTACAAAGTGCTCTGCTGAGGAATACTCTCAGGTAGGTACCTCTTCTTCATTTGCACAGCACCCAGCACAGTGGGATCCTTAACCTCTCAGAGGGATACAACTTACTGAATAAAAAGTACAGAAACTCATAAGAGCAGTGAGATTATCTCAGCTCACCTCATCACAAATGGGAGCTTGAGGGAGAATCATATTGTGCACAGCAGGATCTGGGAGTAATCCAGCATCTGGCACAAGGAAACATTAATTACCTGATCTGGTTGGAGAGCGAACCGAAGCATGGAGAACATTCAATTGTCTGCACTATCTTTAGCATGTCCAAAGTATTTTTGTACTTCCTATTACCTCTGTAGCAGAGACTTAATTTTTCCCTGTAAAAGATTTTAATTACATAAAATGCTCAATTAGAACCTTAATTTCCATTTTAGAAAAGAAATACACCATGCAAGTCACTGGCTTGCTCTTAATTTCTTTAAGAGTCCTCCCAAACTTTTAAACAGATGCTCCCAGTTCTGTTCCCATTAACAATGTCTGTGGGGATCCCAAACACTAGACTTATTACTGCTGCTCTCTGCAGCTTTATTTAACAGGAAAAAAAAAAACCCTAGATCCTGTGCCAGGCCTTCCTTCCCTTGGCTTCTCCCTCAAATATTTGTCCTGCAGACAGCTTGGAGGACAGCCAGACTGCTGGTTGGAGAGATCTCTGCTATAGGATCTGATTTTGCCAGTCAGCAACTGGACATCTTGTAGTGAAGTTTGTATTAGAGCAAATCTAGTATAAAAGGAAAGCACCTGCACTGGACAAAGACAGGATTGTATGAAGCAACCAAGAATACTAAGGGTGGGATAAGGAAAATTTGGCTTTGTGGATCAGGGAAGTTAATTGGGAAAGGAGAGGGGTCTGTAAGGTAGAGAGCTGGGGGAGAGCATGATGGGTTTAGGGGCAGATGAAGGGATGATGGGGCGTGAGGCTCTGGAGACTAAAGCACAGGACCAGCTAAATAACTTGGTGAGAACATCCAGCATCCACTGTCATATTTTTACATAGAAAACTGTGGTTTGCCCACACAGATGCTGTCTTTTTTCAGAAGATCTGGAATCTTGATTTTTCAAGACCATGCTCACTCTCTCAATCACTTCTGGCTGAAAATTTTCAATGAAAACAAAACAACAACACAGACCTTCCTTCTTCTTCCATATTCCCCCAGCTCTTGTGCTGTAGATATAGTCACTCTGGAACTGTCAGGCCATGCTACATACCATTTGAATGCCCTCTTCCTCTGACTGTCCTTATTGCTCCAGCATGGGCAGAATCATCCTCATGACATACCAATGTACTCCAGCAGAAGAAGGAATCACTCCAGCAGTTTATGCCTGTCCACACAGCATCATGCATCAGCATACACAAAAACATGAACAAGCCTTCAGTCATCTTGCAGAGGTTCTTGAAGGAATGCTGACATTTTAACAGCACCCTTGCCTTGGCTCCAGCATCCCACCTCTCTGCTGAGCTGATCAGAGGCTCATCTACAATGTACTTCTACTGCCTGTAGCTGGTTTGTGGTGCAGATATCTCTGCACAATGCTGCATTGGGCCCCACAGATGTACCCTTTCTGCAGACAAAAAGCTGATCTCAAGCTGCAGAGGCCAGCAGCATTTCATTGCTATGGGTGTCTGTGTCCAGTTGCCAGTGGGGGTGGTCACAACAGCCAGGAACATTAATGGAGAAGATGTGAGAGGTGACATGCAGTACCTGAACATGTGTGAAGGGCTCAGAAAGGTTGAGGTGCAGCTTAATGGGGTAGGCTGCCGTAACAGAGAATATCTGAATATAGAAACCTCTCTGTGAATGAACACATGGCATGTGTGGAAAACTTCAAGGAAACATATGAAAAATAATGAATCCTAGCTAAAGCTGTAAGCATTTTCACAACACCATAACACCATTGCAAGCCTCTTGCTGTTCAAATCAGAGAACAGTGGCCATCAATCCATTGGCGGATGAAGTTATAAATAAGCAGATAACCAACATATGAAAGTGAAGCCAACCTGCATATCAAAGGAATCTGTGACACTTTCACATGGATGATTGAAAATGGGAAAAAGAAAAATGAAAGGTGGAATTGAAATAGAAATGAATGAGAACTGGTGGGAAAAAAAAAAAAAAAAAAAAAAAGAGAGAAAGCCAAATAAATTCAAAATAGCAAGATGTCGGGCAAGCTAGCATTGACTGCAGTAGCATAAACCACTTCCTTGACGTAATATTGCTGCCTTCCCAGGATTTACACCAGAGACTTACTTGGCCCTCTTGTTTAATTACATGCTGATACATCATCATGAGTCCTCATGGGAAATCTTGCAAGAACTTGTGACAGATATTAAATTAGCATTTGACTTCACCATAAACATAACCTGATCAAAAACCGTTTTGTGTGTGCAAGAAGCCAAGTTTGAAAAAGAGTGATTCAGCTATAAAAAGAAATAGCAGCTATAAAATCAATGTTTTGGAAGAGAAGTAGCAAATGATCAGATATTTTTTGCTTTGAATATGCAGCACTGAAGGGGTCATATGCAGGATTTCAGATGTAGACACATCCTCTACACTACACACGAAGTCTGATCAAAATGTGGCCGCAGTTTCTCCATTATCTTAATATGAGCTGCTATCCAAAGGAGTGAGTGATGTTTTCTGGTCCCCTACAGCAAGCCAGTTGTTTCCATCTCCTCCCTCCTTCCTGGGGTCTGCACAGTTAGAGCTGATCTAGCTCAAAGCACATCTTCTCTCTCAGGTATTTTCTGAACAGAACCCATTCCCGCAGCGGACTCCCTCTAAGGAGGCAGTGGAAAAGGCATCACATATGCAATTTTTTGGTGAAGCTGAGCTTCAGCACACATGTCAGGGTCCCATGGTGAAGAACCAGAGAAGTATACAGACTTTTACCTGGAGATCTGTAAGACAGAGCATGAATTAAGAGAAAAAATATGAAACTGGAACAATAGGAGCTTCCAGGAGTTTCTCCTCTGCAATATCCCCACTATCAGCATGAAAGGTCCCTAGACCTGTTTTTTGTCAAGCCTCTGCCTCTTCCTTGCAAACTTTGGCAAGGCAAGACAAGGCAGCAGGAGGTACTTGAGGCCGTGTGGTTTTGGACCTGCTGACAAACTTGTGTAAGTCCAGCCCACAGTCCTACAGAGATCCTCCCACCCTGCAAAGCCTTTCCCTTAGCAGAGGTAAAAAGGCCAGAGGGAGAGGAGCATGTGCTCTATGGCAGTGCTAGGGGTGAAGCCCATGACTAGTAGGGGAAGGACAGAAGGTATCACCCTTTAAATACTTCTCTTTTATTTGTTTTCTGGAAGTTTAATACTGGACAAATGCTAAACACTTGAGTGTTTATCCAAAGCAGACATTCAACCCAGGACTTGCTCATGAATGGGGATATAATGTTTACCAACATCTGCTTGGCTCCACCAAGAACAAATGCATACAATAAATAAGGGTTCTGGTGAGTTTCTGTTACAGCCTGGACAGTTCCTGGTAGGAGAGGAGGCAAGTTGTATTCACAGAGTAAGCAGCAAACCTAAGGAACACTATTTTTTTTCAGATACATCATATGACTATATAAATACATTCATTCTTATTGGAACTGCTTGTAAACAGAATAAAAGCAAACAGGAAAAAAATTGGGCTGTTAGGCAGTGACCTCAGAAAATAAATGGTAAATGTTTTTAAAACAGAAAAGAAAGGAATAGATACTATCAAGACTATTAAACGAGTAGCTTCATACTCTAGCAACAAGATCTATTACAGGAGTTTTGGTTTTGTTGGGTTTTTTTTCCTTTTTTTTTTTCTATTTTGCATGTCCTTGTGATGCTTTTTCTCACACTGTAGTTATTATGAAGTATGTTTAATTAGACTTCCTAAAGACAATAATTACATTTCCTTTCTGGGTGGTACCAGAAGCTGTGCTAAATGAGAAATAAGTTACTTACATCCTTCTAAGTATGTAGCTCTCACATTGCTTCCAGATGGAATAAGAAGTGAGGACCCCAAAGGGGAGAGCTGGGTTAAAGTTTGGAGAACAGCTAAATCTTTCACTTCTCTCCACACTAGCAGCAACCATACAGATTTTCTCCAGGGTTTAGTTCTCTGTGAAATAGAAAGTCACCCATAATCCACATTTTCCCAATAAACTAGAGAAGAGAGATCAGAAATCTGGGATGATTGCTGCATCTGGAAAAAGAAGTGCTTTAGAGCAGCTCTGTAGCTCTAATGAAAGGTAAATAAGGTGGTTTTATTAGTTGCACGTATGCTGCCTTAGTGGTATAAATCACTGAATGTGGGTTGGCTGCCCTGATTTGGAATTCTGCAGGTAAGAGCCTCAGCTGCGAGTCCAGAATACCTGGTGGGATGGAAACAACATCTTTCCCTTAAATGATCTTAATATCTGCATATTCCTTGACTTAATGATGATGTTTGGTACACTTTAGAGAAATGTCTGGGTTTCTCTAAATGCCAATCAGTTTTGTATGCTCCCAGAGGTCATGTTGGGCAGAGGCTCTCCGAGTCTTTGGGACATCCAGGTCATGCTTCTTCACTCTTGTGTGGGAATTCAGAAGGGCACAGATCAAAGCTCTCAAGCTTCATACACCACCTGGAAATCATCCTGCCACAGCTTTGCTTTGAACATGCAGGTCTCATGTCTCCACTTCTAGGATGAAGGACAGAACAAGGACAGGCATAGGGCAGCCAGACGCCTGGCATTTGTCCTCCTGTGGTGTTTGAGGTTTGGTCCAGCTGAGCTACAACTAGGTGCCTGAAAAAAAAAGGGGCTGAATTTGCTTTCAGTAGTTTGTGTCAAACTTTCCTTGAGCTGCGTTGCATGGTTTATCTCCTAGGGGATGCCAAGAGAGCCATGTTGGGCTGCTTGGTGAGGAGCTCCTCAAAGGCAAGGTGAACCAGGAAGAAGTTTTCCCTGAAGGAAATGAGAGGCAGCCCCCACATACCAGTGCTGCAGCACCCACCCAGCCACCACCACACCCACACTTCTCAGCTGAGTCCTCAACCCCACATCACCAAGCACAAAATGTTTCCCCCTGAGACACACATCTGAGAGGCTAGTGATGAAAAATGCAGATTCAGAGAGAAAGGAATCAGTGAAAAGGACATTAACCTGATTTCTTCTGTGGCTCTCACAGGTGTTTTCTTGGCAGTGAGTGTGAGGAAGCATCTGTCAGCTAAGGTGGTATTCATAACTTTCGTTATTCCTGGAAAAAATAAACAAAATGAAAAACAAAACCAACCAACCAAAAAAACAAAACAAAACCAAAACAACAACAAAAATAACAACAAACAGAAAACAAACCCAAAACCAAACCAAAATAAAACCCACAAACAAACAAACAAAAAACAACAACAAAAAAAAGCCAAACCAAACCAAACCAAAAACCTCCAGGCAAATATTTTAGTAGTCTTTTTACATACCCTTTTGTATTTCTTTCCTGCATTTTGTCTTTAAAACTATTTTTTCTGGTATAGTTCTCATTGTCATTATTTGTATATTCACTTATGGCTTTACCATCTGCAAGGAATTTTTCTATCCAAAGCTTTCTACACCTTTCTACCACATGTATTCTTATTATATAAGCAGTAAATTGCTCTATCCTTTTAAGGCCTTGACCTGTTATTAATAGTTTTG
>WUAM01000245.1:267520-288856 GCA_024336885.1 Actenoides hombroni | reverse complement strand
CCACAATAAGGTCTCCCCGGAGCCTTCTCTTCTCCAGACTGAACAACCCCAACTCTCTCAGTCTGTCCTCAGAGGAGGACAAAAAATACAAAACACCAAGTTGTTTTTTCTTAATGGGGGGTCACTTTTCTGACTGTCAGTTTGGTAAGGTGAATTCATTCCTCTTTGCCACACTCTCCCTTCGCTTTGTTCCTCCTGTTAAGCACCTGGTGCATACAGCAAACCATAAACCATCCTGAGTCTGCTGGAATTTGGATACCTCAGCCTAGCGACTGATGCAGAAAATGGAATGAGCACCTTGTAGCTCACAGGCATTGGGGGTCAGCAAGCTGCTGACTTGCTGTCTTTGGAAAGCAGCACGCTATGGTTGCCTGGTGGGGAAGAGCAGAAGTAATTGCAGGAAGTCAACTAATTCATGCAAAATGAAACTAATCATTAATGGTGGGGTACACAGCCATTCTTCTGCAGTGCTGAACAATTAGTTCTAAGTCATGTTTTAAGGCTAATATGTAACAAGAGTGTGGCTGACTAGCTGAAGGAGGAAGCGTCTCGCTGGGTGAGCTCATTTCCTTCCCTTGCCCCTGCTCCTTCAGCTGGGGCAAGTCTCCACTTCTCAGGCTGCCAGGACAGTGTTGTGCTGCTCCACAGCATCAGTAGTGACGGTGATATAACCGCCATCAGAGAGGGTTGGGTACAATATTGGGTTTGTATATAGTGTGTATATTTAATTTTGTTGTTATTATTTTAATAAAACTGTTTTCATTTTCTTTTGCAATCTGTAAGTCTCTCTGCCTTATTCCCTTTCTCTTGCCTTTCTAGGTGAGGAGAGGGATTAATAGAGAGCATCTGTTACTTGCCTAGTGGCTGGCCCAGCCCTAACCCTTGGCAGAGGAATAAGGTTTGAACACTTGCACGAAGATACAAACTTTGTATCTGGTCTCAGTGTCCCAACATCCCACATCCTACTATGAGCAGCTGAGCTCTATATGTGTGCTTGTTCATGCGTATGTTGCCAGGAAGCAAAACAGTAATTGTTTGGGCTTTAATGGGTTTGTAGTCTTCCTTCATAAGGCAAAATTAAATCTTAACTTGGCACTTAAAACTTCAATTTTTAAGTTGGGTTACGCTAACAACAAGTATGCTGAAAGACACTGATATTTAAACCATGAACAGGTATGACATGACAGTGCCTTTCTACTGGGTGCCTTGATTATACAACAATGCAAATACTTCCTGGAGAATAAATTAACTGGCCAATTTCCTCTGTTTTCCTGTTTGTAAATTGCTTCTGAGTAGCTCCTGTTTTACTTCAATGTGCTTTTAGTTAATCCATCACGCTATGGACAAGCATCTTATTGTGACTGCTCTGTCAGTTCATTTTAATTTTATACCAAAGTAATTTTAATTTTATACCAAAAGATTTCAATTTTCTGGGTAGATGACAGTTACACAGAGCCTGGTTTCTGGTGGGAACACTCATTCTTAGAAGTCAACATTGCATTTGTATGTGACTATTTCACAGTGTTCATTTTAAATTATTTCTTCTATAAAATAACTCTGTCTCAGGGAGCTCAGTGACCCCAGCTTAAAGGTTGTGCAAGCTCCAGTAAGCAGGAGATGCAATTCCCCCAGGGATTCAGGAATGGTTGTTTACTGCCAAATCTGTACATTTATCTTCACGGCATCTTTGGGGCCATTTCTGTGCCCAGTGTAGCTCTCTGGAGCCACAGTCCAAAACATGAATGACACCAGGTTGGAACAGACATCATTGTGTATGGAAAGAGGGGAGGGAGGGGGAGATTCCCATGGAAATGGCTAAACCAGACCTGTCCCATTCACAGACTAGCCCAGTCCACAGAGAACTTTTGCTGTGCTATTTGGAAAGGATCATGCAAAGCAGCCAATGATTGTGGTAAGATCTGACCCACACAGGCACATGACAGAATCTCTTCTGTATTTCTGACCGAGATGTTTTTAGGATAGATCCATAAGCTTATATCCTCAGCTCTCTCCTGCAGTTTGCTTTCTCTTCTTTACCTTTCTAAGCAGACAAAGCAACAGCTTCAGCTGCATCCAGGTGCCTATGGACACTCTGCTTTCACAGGAGATGCTGGATGGGGCTCCTGCAGGCAGATCTATGGCTGAATATGAAGACCAAAAATGCTCCCTTTAAACTGTATCACGTGTGATGTAGGTGCCCTTTTGCCATATAGGTCTTCCTCCCCCACAAACACCAGACAGCCATAACAGTACAAGAAGAGGAGGCCTCCCTTGGGAGGCAGTGCTGAAGGGTAAAGGAGTCCAGGAAGGCTGAACACACTTCAGGAAGGAAGTCTTATATGTGTGGAAGCTGCTGTCCCAGTCTGCTGAAAGAAGAGTTGGCGGGGAAGAAGACCAGCCTGGCTGAATAGAGAGCTTTCAGTGGAACTCATGAACAAAAGGAGAGTTTATGACCTTTGGAAGAAGGCACAGGTCTCTCAGGAGGACTACAAAGATGTAGTGAGGCTATGCAGGGAGAAAATTAGGAGAGCCAAAGGCCAACTAGAACTGAACCAGGCTACTGCTGTTAAAGACAATAAAAAATGTTTCTATAAATAGATGAATAACAAAATGAGGACCAGGGAGAATCTCTGTCCCTTACTGGATGCAAAGGGAAACATAGTGACAAGGGATGAGGAAAAGGCTGAGGTGCTTAATGCCTTCTTTGCCTCAGTCTTTAGCAGTAGAACCAGTTGTTCCCTAGACACCCAGCCCCCTGAGCTGGAAGATGGGGAGGGGGTGCAGAATGAGACCTTCACAAGCCAAAAGCAAATAGGCAGTGATCCTATTTACCAGCAGTCCTGGCTAACTGGAGAGGTCCTAGTGGACTGAAGGGTAGCAAATGTGACTCCCATCCACAAGAAAGGCTGAAAGGAGGATCTGGGGAACTACAGATCTGTCAGTCTGACCTCGGTGCCAGGGAAGGCCATGAAGAAGATCATTTTGAGTGCCATCACACACCATATACAGGACAACCAGGTGATCAGGGCCAGTCAGCCCATGGGTTTATGAAAGGCAGGTCCTGCTTGATGAACCTGATCTCCTTCTATGACAAGATGACCCACCTAGTGGATATTGTGTACCTGGAGTTCTGTAAAGCCTTTGACACTGTTTCCCACAGCCTTGTCATGAAAAAACTGGCAGTTAATGTCTTGGATGGTCATATGCTCTGCTGGGTAAAACACTGGATGGACAGACAGGCCCAAATAGTGGTTGCTGGTCACAAATGGCATTCCTCAGGTCTCAGTATTCTGTTTAATATCTTTATCAACGATCTTGACAAGGAGAGAGAATGCACCCTCATTAAGTTTACAGATTACACCAAGTTGGGTGGGAGTGATGATATGTTTGAGGATAGGGAAGCTGGATCAAGGGGCAGAGGTCAGTTGGATGGGCTTCAACAAGGCCAAGTGCCAGGTCCTGCACTTGGGCCAAAATAACCCCAAGCAATACTACAGGCCTGGGGAAGAGTGGCTGAAAAGCTGCCCAGCAGAAAGGACCTGGGGGTACTGATTGTCAAGCAGCTGAATATGAGCCAGCAGTGTGTCCAGGTGACCAAGAAGGCCAACAGCATCCTGGTTTGTATTAGAAACAGTGTGGCCAGCAGGACCAGGGAGGTGATTGTCCCTCTGCACTCAGCATTAGTGAGGCCACACCTTGAGCACTATGTTCAGTTTTGGGCACCTCAATACAAGAAAGACATTGAGGTGCTGGAGCAGGTCCAGAGAAGAGAAACAAAGCTGGCAAAGGGCCTGGAGAACAAGTGTTATGAGAAGCAGCTGAGGGAATTGAGGCTATTTAGTCTAAAGAAAAGGAGGCTGAGGGGAGACCTTATCACTCTCTATAACTACCTGAAAGGATGTTGTAGGGAGGCAGGCACAGGGCTCTTCTCACAAGTAACAAGTGACAGAATAAGAGGGAATGGCCTCAAGCTGCACCAGAGGAAGTTTAGACTGGACCTTAAGAAAAATTTTTTTCACTGGAAAGGTTGTCAGGCATTGGAACAGGCTGCCCAACACAGTGGTTGAGTCACCATCCCTGGATGTGTTTAAAAGCTGTCTAGATGTAGTGCTTGGGCATACAGCTTAGTGGTGGACTTGGTAGAGTAGGGTTGATGGTTGGAGTCAATGATCTTAAAGGTCTTTTCCAACCTTGATGTTCCTATGATTCTGTGAGCCTGCTAATTAGGAGACCTGGCAGATGCAAGCGTTCCTGTGGTTGCCTTTGCTGAGCTGGTGTGTTTACACACACAATACGTTTAACATCCCATATATAAACTGATTCACAGCTTCAGAATTTCACTAGAGGAACCCAGCACTTTTGATGCTATTTTGCCAATAAGCATCTCAAACGTTGACATTTCTGATCTTTCACATCGCTGTTTGAAAAGTAATTTTGTATCTTCTTCAAAAATATACAGATTCTGTTTCCAATCCCATCCTCCCCAAAAGTTGTGAAATGCTGTAACCAATGTTCAAGAATATTTTAATGAGAATATAAGACTATTTCTTTGAATAAAAACTGAAGACTGGCTATTCATTAAGCACTCAGCTGCGTTCTACAAACACTTGTGTTTACCAGAATGCTCATAAAAAGAAAATGTTGTAAACATTCAAGTGAATGGGGATTTATACAAAAATTTCTGCCCTGAGAATACTAAAGTAGCTGCCTCAAAAAGTCTGTTGTGATTTGGGAGGGATCTGGTGAGAGAATCAAAACACTGAATAACTCTAATCATTAAGGGTAAAAAAAAAAAATAAATCTAAATGACTCCATTGACTCTGGTGCACTTATTCTGGATTTATAGGTATCTGCCGAAACCAGATCCGAGCATTTATTTCTACAGCCTTTATCTTTTTTAATCTAAAATGGCTTTCAGAAGAAATACTTTGAATTAAGTTCTGTCTTGTTTGTTCTATGCTTTATAGAACTGTTAAGAATGATTTAATCTGTGCGTGATCATGGGGCTGAAGATAATGTAATAATAAGAATTGCTAAAATCACATCAAAGAAAAATATGCTGAGGTATTCTGAGGTCAGGAGAATAATACTTTATCTCTGAAAACATCTCATTTCCAGTGAAGTTTGCCAGAAGAATGACAGGTACAGACTGGCCTGGTGTGTGGACTTCCATTATCTGGAGCCTCACCGCATGTCCCTGCACTTCTTTTATGGGACCTCAGGGCACCCTACAGCCAGTGGCCTTTGGGTCACCCTACTTCCACCTTACTGTGATCCTTCCCAGACTGAGTAAACTGTCTGAAAACTTTACATCTCCCAGGAGCTGTACCTGCAGGACACAGCAGCATCACTGACTTCCTCAAAAAATGAAAATGTATTTTCTGTCCTCTAAGGTATGAAACCGAGATGGCAACATCTCTGCAAGACAAAGTTCTTGCAGTAGCACAAAGATCTACCCAAGACATCAGGGAGCCACAGAAACTATTTCACTCTTTGTATGGTATCTAGAAATCCCCATGGCAAGGAATCAGCAGTCCAAAAAGCTCTGTGAGAACAAACTCAGGCTGACAGTGACTGACCTGGATTGGATAAGACTCCCTCAGCTGACTCAAACTCCTAGGAAACAGCAGAAGAGACCTTGGAAATGGGGACACAGGCCAGGAATCCTTAGGAGGAAGACATTTCCATTTCCTTAATGAAAGATAGACCAAATTTTTCTGAGCATCTGCAACACTTGCTCCACAGGGAATTTAGAAATTTCTCAGGATATTTTTTCCCCAATTTGGAATAAAGTTTTTTTCATTCTGGCAGAATTTCCTATTAAATGTGTGTATCTCAGTGTGAATCAAAATGTTCCTTTAAGAAACAATTTTAAAAGAGAATACTCACCCTCTCTTCTTCCCTCAAATGTCCTTACTCTTGTCTACAACCACAGATAAAATAGTTAATGTTATGCCTCTGCTCCACTACTAATTTTGCTGTGTCTCTTTGTGATGATGGTGGTGGATCTCAATACAAAGAAGGAATTATGTGGTGGATTCCAAGACTTTGGCATGAGATGGTCAACAGGCTTTACAGTACCTTAAAGAAAGTAGCATACAAGCCCAACTGTAGCAAGCAGGCTTTTTTCAGGTGAAACACACTACAGATTCCAGCTTCCTCCATGAGAATTGACAGCATTTGGCCATGAAGAGTACAGATTTTTCACAAGTGTTAAATGTGACCAATTTTGTAGGCCAGGATGTTTGTCTAAAGGCTGAGCTGTTAACACTTAACCCAGATCCCCTTTCTGAGTAGCAAAAGGGAATTGTGGCAGGAAATCTGGAAGGATTTTCTTGTCCAAATGCTGGAAGCAGAGAGATTGCTCAAATCAATTGTCTTTTGAGGGCTACAGCATGTGCCTAGGCTGTTAGTGGTCAACTCTACTGTCTGGTCCATGAAGATTTCAAAGCCAGAGCTTGCCTTCTGCATTTCAAGTGTGTGGACTATCAAGGGATAAGCTGAAGGAATGGATTCTCTGACCCTGAAGACAAGGAGCTGGATTAATTCACTGCATTTTGTTTTTCTTCTGGTCACTAGAAGAACTAGCCTAAACTATCTACCTGTATTTCCTGCAACGGTTATTGGCCTTTCTGTAGAAGAGACAATAACTATTGAGTTTCAACAGCCACAGCAAACGAAAGCTTGCTCAAAAAGAGTACTTTTCCTCAAGTTACAGACTTTCAATTCCTTTATCAAAGCACTTGCAATTCTCCTTTCAAAGTCATGGAAATAATAATTAATACTGAATAAAAATGAGATATGTTTAATCAAAAGTTAGAAAATATGGTGACTAACCACAGGCTATGACATTTCTGACTGCACCAGAACAGGCAGGTCACAAAACAGAGCTACCACTCCAGAGATTTCACATTCCCAAGTGAAAACTGTAGCAAATACAAAATGGGCCAATGAATAGTACATTTCTAAATTTCTCTGGAGAACTTTTAAATCAGATCCTGTGCCATGTGATTCATCTGTACATTCTTTAGTGACCAGGACACGCAGTCGGGAGGTTAAGAAAAGAAACCTGCTCTTTACCTCAAGTTGGTTGATGACCTGAATCACGAGGGCTGGTAGTGCTTTGGTGAGCTGAAAACAAGAGATAAGAAGTACATTCACAGTGGCTACATTTCTGCCACTTTCTCACACTCACAAGTGCATTCAAGCCACTGTGGTTTAGGGACACCCAACATGAATATTAAACTTGAAAACAAGTGTCTTCACATAGACGACAAGCAGTCTTCTTTGTAAAGGTATCATCCTATCTGACCAAAGATGTGGTGAATGCTAATCAACAAGTATCTATGTCACAATATGGAAACCTCAATAAATGTTGTATATGACAAGTTATGGAGAGTTTTTCTGTTTGGAAACGGTGCTCAGCAAACCAATCCTAACTGTACTTTTTCACCACCATGTCCTGCACATGAACATCACAGGCAAACCATCTTTGGGAAAACTGAGCAAGGCAATCAGTGAATTTCTTATAGAAATCCTGGTGGGACCAAAGCTTTTTAAAATATTTGGCTACAGAGAGTGGAAGATGCTTCTCAGCATCTCTGTTAAGGAGTAGTCTGCATGGAAGAAACCACAGAGAGTAGTATAAGACTGTTCTCATAGATGAAAAACATGAGCCTAAGCAGAGGTTTACATTCAGGCCCTCTCAATACTTCTTGCACGCTAGCTAAATAATGAATAAGAATGATGAACAGAATTGGAAAGAGGAGATATCCCATCCTGAGCCTAGTACATTGTACATGCTAGGAGAAATAGTCTGGGATCAAGTGCTTTTGGTCTGCTCCCACTCCTGTACACTCAATGCTTTGATTTTCTAACTGGGTTAAGAAGGCCACATCTGTCAGCTAAGAGATAGCCTTTGTTTTTGAATTTCCCATCTACTTCTTTTTAGCAGTTTCTTGAACTACTCTTGCTTTCAAGGGAAAAAAATAAATTACTTGCCAAATTAAGAAAGCAAAGCTGAGAGTTATAAAAACCCCAAAAAACCCAACCACCTTCATACATGTATTTCTATTAATTATTTGCATTACCGTAACATAAAAGGGGAGGAAAAAAAAGGAAGAAATAGCTGGTTTTATCCAGGCTCCCCACTTATATCATAGCAAGGTTAATCAAAAGATGTGTCACCATTTTAGGGTTACTCTGCATGAGTTTTGCTGTGTTTTTCATCTTTACTCAGAGGCAGCAGTTTTTTCTGTCCAACATACAGTACCAATTAACAGAGGATGTAAAGGGTTTCCTGGTATGCAAACAGACCATAGTGGAGAACGTAGATTTTCACTTTTCATACATTTCCACTAAATGCATCTTAATTCTTTGAGCATTTTGATTTCACTTAATTTCCTGTCTGCTAATTCCTGATGTGTCCTTTCCCATTTCATTATTTTTACCTATTTCTTTCACTTTTGTTTTTACCCTTCATTCCCCCTTGACTCCTTTGTCTTTCATTTGTCTGCCATGATTTTCTTCTGCTTCTAGTTCCTTTCATTCCCCTCTTATTAGCTTTTGCCTCTATTTCTTTCTTCCTGTTGTCCTCTTCTTTGCCCTTACATCCTTCACTATCTAGCAAATTGCCACATTGGTATGAATTACTGGTGAAAGACTGAAGATATATGTCCTTTGAGGATAAAGGAATTTATCAACACTCAGGTCTATGAACGAAAGCCAGTTTCTATTTCTAAATAAATGCTAAAATGTTGGAAGAAAGAAAATTATTTGAAGACTGCAGTTGGAAGTCAGCTTAGGAATCAAGGTGATAAGCCTTTCTTTGGCTACATTGCAGGCTTGATGTGTGACCTTAAGTAAATCACCCAACCTTTGTGTGCCAGGATAAGCAATTTACCTACCTGTTAAAATTACCATAACAATATTTCTGTCTTATGAGTGCTGCAAAGTTTAATTAAGCTTGGTGAGCACTTGGACATTCTTCATTTAGTGTAATTGCCATCATTATGCATTAACCCACCATGACATTTTTCAGGTAGTGGTTGTCTTAACTACTCCATTCTAGGCTTAAACACGGCAATAACCCTTAACTGCATTTAACCAATAATTACATTGGCTTGTAAAATATATGAATTACATTTGTTGAAATCTCTAAAAAGACCTCTGCATATCACAAAATCCCTAAACAAACACACAGCTGGTGAACTCTCCCATCTCCTCTGCATAACACAAGGCCAAAGTCTCCAGCCAACTGCATTCCCCTACCTTCACCTGCCTCCAGCTGCCTTTCCTTAGCATATAATGTGTCTTTTCAGGTGGCTCAGATGTAACTTGATTGCTTGCATCAATAAATTCAGTGACTCCCTAAGGAGAAGGTTGCTCTGAGACCTCTCCCTTGGAACCCCTCCAAAAATACCTTCAACCAGGGTAAGAGAACACAATGGTAGGGTCCAGGACTGTGTTGTGTGGTTTGTAGGGCTGTGTGTCACCCAGGCAGCCTCAGGGGGCCAGCAACCTTCTAGATCTGGCTGTGTAGCTGTTTGGAGAGTAAAATATATTCTTTGGCTTCATGGGGTACTTGGGAGAGTGGCAGCACTTCTGAATTAGGCTTGATTTCAGCCCCCTGTCTTGTATAAGCACCTGTTCACTGGAATTCAGTTACACGCGTCAGAGAGAGGACTAGACTTTAACACAGCTTTGCACAAGGATTTTGCACAAATGAAATCTGGGTAATTTTTTTATCAGAAAGGGATAAGCTTCTTTTGATTTATTTCTGATAAAAATTCAGGCTGACATTTTGTTCATAATTCTAAACTACTCCCTTCAAGATATTTCCAAGTCACTTCTTTCCACAACGATCGGGGTAAGATCTCGTTTCTGAGACTCTCAGCTGACAGTGCTTTCATAAGAATTCATCCTTCCTGGCAAGGGAAGGTAAAACTTGCTTCTTCCATGCATCTCAAAGTGAAATTCAGTACCTTTTTGTCTGACTGTTTATCATTTCTTGCAAGTACTCAAATCCATTTCCTTTGGAAATGATTTGTCTTTGTATGACAGGCATACAAATAGGTTTTATTGTAGTACTCTGTTCACAGGTGCAGCTTAGCCTGGAGATAAAAATGAATTAATTGTCTAGATTTTACCCAAATGTCAGCTTTAAATTATCAGAGTTCTTTAGAAGAATGGGCAAAAGGAAAAAAAAACAAACAAACATATGAACCAATATATTGCATCTGACTTCACGTTAGTGATCAAGAGCCAAAACTTCCCTCCCAGTGAATCGAATCCAAGCAGAATCAGAAGTGCAAGATTAGGCAGAAAAAGATCAAGTCATCTGAATTTCAATAATGGCTAACTTAGTGCAAAGTATTAAATATTAATGGCGAACTCTGCTCATTGACTGAACCATATTGCTGTGTATGCCATAATGGTCAGAAAAATTGGATTTTCTTTTCCCTCTTTTTATTTCTTTTCTAGGCAGTCTTTGATATGTATATCTAGGCTTCTTTCTAAAAACAAAACCAAAAAATTACCATACTGTCACACTAGGACACTTCTGGCCCTATAAAGCAAAGCAGCCTATCATGACCATGAAGAATCAGTAGGTTATTATCTTGCTTTTTTTTCTTGTTGAGATTTGAAGGAAACCAGTGTAGGAGCCTCTTCAGGCATGTTTGCTGTAACTGCTCTTGCCACCTTGGCCATTACCCATCAACATGGGATTTGATTTTGTAGGACAAGTAGGGCTAGATCCCAGCTGGCAGCTGGTTTCATGGGTGGTAGGTGTGATAACCCCTCCTGCCAACCAGTAGAGTATTCCTGACACAGAAAACATACCCCACTTTTCAAACTCCTCCTCACAGTAGTTTGCCTGTGGCTCAAGGTACTTCTGCAAGTGGTGCTGACTGGGAGATATTCTGGCAGTATGATTTGTGACAGAGTGATTTAGATGTGTCAGCCACTGCAGAGGTTGTGCTGATTATCAGAGAAAGATGAAAATGGGTAGAAAGTGTCACGTAGTCTATCAAAGTCAAGCTAAATATGTTTAGAAACAGAGTAGCAAAAAATAAAGCAAAAAACTGCTACCTGGAAACTCAAACTGCCTGCCTCTTCTCAGTGTCTCCTCTTCAAGGGCTGGACTGCTGAAGCAAGGAGTAGCTCCAGCCTCAGAGAAGAGGTGGTGTGTAGTCCATGGCCCAGAAGCATGTCAGTCCAGGCGTGAGCTGGTAGTTATGCAAGCTGGGCAGCTCACAAGCCCTGTTCTCAAAAGGAAGCCTAGCTCTTATCTGGATAAGCCACAGTATGTATTGCTAACCTTTTGGTTGCAAAGGAGATATAGAATGACACTCCCAGGAGCTCCTTTTCATCTCACTGCTGAACTCCAGAGAAATTCCTTGAACTACAAGTGTAAGTTGAATTGATTGTAATTGACCTACAAGGAAGACACAAAACTCTTTTTGTACTCATCAAGTTATGGTAAAGCAGATTAGGCAGTGTTGCTCTGACTGGTTTGGGTATTGCCCATCATGCTGCTGCTTTCTCATTCATTGCCTTGTAAATTCACCTGCTGCCTGATTCAGCAGTCTCAATGGCAGTCATGTATTACAAAACATATAAAGTTATTTAAGAAATGAAAATTAAGCCAAGACCTTCATCACAGCACAAACATTAACTTCGGCAATAGCATTTTGTAAGCACCAACCATGACCTGGAGACAGAGTATATGAATGTTCAGTTTGTAGCCTCTTTGCTACTACTCTAGTAAAGGCAGTAAATCTGTGGTCTAATCTGATTTTGGAATTAAATCCCTCTGGGTCAGCTAGTAGAGTTTCTTGACTCAGACTAGGAAAATTTGAGTACAAACCAAATAGAACAATTTTTATTTTTATTCCTGGTTTGTCTATTTTCATATTTGGTGAGCCAGAAGCAGTTTTATCAAATGTCTGTTTTCTGACAAAGAATACACAGAAATTTGTGTTACAAAATGCATTTTGTAGATTTGGCTCTGTTGTTTCTGTTACTGTATCATTAAAGTGGAAGTTATTTTGATTTCACTGTGAGGAAGCAACAGCATCTTACATACCCTTTAAGCCATGTGTGTCCTTTAACCTCCCATTCCTCAAAGGAACAAACAGTAATTCAGAATCACTGATCTCAGGGGCTCACAGGTCTGGGTAGAGGCCCATCCCACATAGTCACTCTCCTGCTTTGCAAGATCCTGCTGACGTGGTGACACTGGAAAGAGGGCAGGAGGTGCCTCCAAGATGCTTAGACAGATCACTAAATAGGCTGAAAGAACCTGAGAACATCTCTCAGGCCTACCCCCAAGAAACCTGGTACTTTGGGTCAGACTTACGATTTTTACTTTCTTTACCTATACTGAAACTGGTAAATAAGACAGTGCTGCTGCTGATTTAGCTAGGCTAAGAGTGGCATTGCCTGATGAGTTTCTTTCTACTATAAACACCACCATTTGAGTATGAAACACAGGAGTGCTTCAGACACATGGCAATACTCTGGTAGAAGACTTTTATGCAAGCCTTTGAATATAGTTGTGTGTGTATATCCACATGGAGATAAGGGAGGCAGAGAAAGAGGCTTTTAGATATATTTTCTGTCATTCTCACTCTTTATAAAAGTGAAATTTGTCATGACTGTTGAACTCCAACTCATTGCTTTATCAAAGTTATAAAATTTTGATCTGGAAGAATTGATCCAGGAATATCTTCAAGACTAATTTGTGGCTTTGAAATTTTTATTTACCATTAAAAAACAGGTAAAGCTTTTTGCTTTTTTTTCCCCTGAAAAATCCCCAGAAAGTTTCACCATTTTTATCATCTGTACTTCTAAGAAAAAGTAAATGTCTCCATTATTTATTCCTAATGCAGTGCTTGAGATTGAAACACAAAAAGATGGACTAGATTCTGCAGTAGAACTCCAGAAGTCAGGCATGATTTTGAAGGCTCAGTGTATTCTATTACACATTTAATCCTGTCCTGAACTGTACAGGAAACCCAAGTACTAACCTGAATTGTGCATTTCAGTAGATTACAGTATTTAAAAGTGCCTAGCTCCCTGTTGTGAATCCATCCAGCTAAGGACAGAAAAACTTAGAAAAAACTCTTCATTGCATATGATAAAATCTATTTGCCTCGTAACTGTAGTGCTGGTTCTATAAAGAGACCTCCAGCAGTTGCTAATTGCATCTAGAAACCTCATTACATTATACCAATTGGATTTTTAATTAGAAATGCAGATGGTAACTCATTTATTACTGTTGTAAGATCCAACTGGGAGAGAAATCTCAGTTCTGCTTTGGATGCATTCACCTTTTGGGTGCTGGAAAAGAATGAGAATGGTGAAACTGTGACTGATGTTACAACTTCCAATAAAAAATGTATTATTGCAACAAGGCTGAAGGTCACAAGCAGTAAAAGGAAGGACAAGGATCTATGAAGCCAGTTTCAGAAAGAATAAAGAACCCTATAAAGAGCTCTGCTGGGATAGCCGGTTGAGAAGTGAAAGCTAGCCAAAATTATTTTGTGGAGTTATTAATATACCCTTCTCCATCCTTCTGAATGGAGAGAATAGAGGTGAGCATCTGAATCTACTACCGAAATTCATGTGTGTCTATAAATCCTTTTTTCACTGTACAGAAAAGTGGACCATAAATGTCCTACCTCACATTGTGGTATACAGCCTGTTCAGTCTACATTGCTGCCAGCTGATGTGTTCGGTGCCAGTTCAGATCCTGCTTCTGATTGTGGCCACAGCAGGACCACATCCTGTCAGTCTTTTGATTACACAACAGACAACGTGACAGTCTTGCACCTTCAGGGACAGGCCATGACAACTCAGACTGTCATTTTTCTCAGTTTTCCTTGTCCTTCTGGACTGTACATTCTTTGGGAAAGTGGCTTGCTCTTATTATATGTTTCCCCAGCCTGGAACAAAGCCATCCTTGACTCAGAGCCAACAGAGAGCACACTCAGCCTCTACTGCCTAGCTCTTTCCTCTGAGGGTGTAAAGAGTGGGAGTTTGTGCCGTGTTTCTGATGGGTTTTTGTTCACCTGAGGCTTCTTATTTCATTTGTTTTGTTCAGAATTATTTTGCTCTGTTCCTTCCACTTGTACGCCATCAGGAAAAAGAAGTGTTTCTCATTCACTATAATAAAACCACTTGAAAATAAAATCCCATTAGCTGGTGCCAACCTGAAGAGGCAAGCACTATCAACATGATGGTTACTTCATACAGTAGCTGAACTGTTTGTCTACAGATGCATTTTTTTTCCTGTGTGTGAATATCTGTCAAGGGGACCTTATAAGGTATCTTCTTGCCTGCAAATGCTGTGAACACAGAGCTATTTTCTTGAAATAGAAAGGAATAACACAGCACCAAGGACAAGGAGTCTCTTTTAGAGTCTTCTGTTCCCTGTCAGGAAAGTGCAACCTTGCCTCTTCTAACACTTTTTTTGGACAGCATTTATTATTGTGATGGGTAATAGTAAATAATACTCCTTCACGGTAACATTGTCAGTCAGTGTTTTGCCAGTTGATGGGGTCAACAGAAGGGACACAGACACCAACAAAAATTCCAGGCTTATCTTACTGTTTATCTCCAAATGACACAAAAGTAAAATCACTTAATTACAGAAAGATAAGCTTATTATACTCTATTATAAGCAGTGGGGACAATAAGCAAGGTAATGCACCTTACCATTACTACCCAAAGAAAGCTATAGTGATTAAGAAAGATACATCACCAATTGCCCTGCATTACCATCCTTCAGATCCACAGCCTCTGGGGAGCCCCAGTTGCAGCGAGGATCTAGAGAGCTCGTCCCAGCAACTGGGAGGTCCACTTGTAGGCAAGGTCTCCAAAGTCACTGCAAGAGGGTCCGGCTTCTATAACAATCACCAAATTCAGCAAGTGAGAATGACTTGCATTTTTCTTGATGTGAAAACATCTGGTGTCATCCTGCCTGTTGGGTGTTGCTCAAAGCCTGGCCAGGGCCTGGGGCAAGACCCAAGGGAGTTTTCCTATCTTTTTTTTGTTTCTAACCATATATTTCTCAACAAGGTCTGATCTTTAGATGCCTGGTTTCATTATCTGTTTTAGCTCTAATCACAAAGTCCAGTCTTTCACCAGGCTGGATGTCTGGTTTCACCATCTATTTTAGCTCTAACTATGTATCTCTTGATAAGCACTAATTGTTATAGCATAACCATTATAACAAAGTCCTAACATAAATATCTTTTGATGGTTAAATAATATAAAGTTTGATTATTGATTATAAAACATAATATTACGGGGTTCATCTAGAGGTCAACCTTTAGCCTGAATCTATTATCCAGGCCTTAGCATATCAGTCAGTCATTTAGAGTCATTAGTCAAAGCACTTCTTCCTTTCCTTCTTTCTTATTCTCTAATAAATGCAGCATTATTGTTCTAGTCTTGAGTTCACCTTCTTTCCAGCCTCTCACACACCAATTTGCCATAATGTAAGGTCAACTCTACCCACTGACACACCACTAACAAAGTTAATAATCCCAACAAAGCATATTTTAATGCTATCATTTTATCTTAAGAGGTCTGGATGTATTGAGGTCCTAGGAAAAAAGCTTGAGAGAACTTGTGAGCCAGCCTGGGAGGGTGCCTCACTGGACCTGGTGTTTGTAAACAGAAAAGGATGTGGGCAATGTGATGGTTGGAGGCTTTCTTGGGCACAACAGTCATGAAATTAGAGTTTTAAATTCTTGCTGAAGTAGAGAGTCAGTAGAATTGCCACCTTCAACTTCCAAAGGGCAGGCTTTGGCCTATTCAGGAAACTGGTTGACAGAGTCTCTTGGGAGGCTGTCCTGAAGGACAAAGGAGTTCAGGAAGGCTGGACATTCTTCAAGAAGGAAGTCTTAAAGTCACAGGAACAGATGAATTTATGTGCTGAAAGATGAGGCAGTGGAGAAGAGACCGTCCTTGCTGAACAGAGAGCTTTGGCTGGAAATCAGGAGAAAAAGGAGAGTTTATGACCTTTGGAATAAGGGGCAGGCAACTCTTGAAGACTACAAGGGTGTCCTGATGTTACGTAGGGAGAAAATTAGAAGGGCCAAAGCCCGGCTAGAACTTAACCTGGCTACTTTCTTCCTTTGTCTTTTCTGAAAGATCGCGAGCTGTTGTGTGAAGATAGAGCTCAGGTGTTGCTTTATATGGACAGACAACCTTGAAAGTACATAGACTCAAACAGTCCAAATGGGCCAATACTAAGTACTGCACTGTTAGAGGTAAAAAAGGTCAAAGATGTACTTATCCTGTATGAAGCAAGTAGGGCTTGTTTACTAGCAAGTAATAGTTCTGAATAGCCTCACCAGGCCAGACTGTGTATGATGATTGTCAAAAATACCGAACCAGTGGAATAACATTGAGGGATAAAGGATTTAAGTGGTCAAGACAATGGTATAGCTTATTTTCAGCTAGCTAAGCCAGTACAGAAATAGACCAATAGACAGAAAATTATTATCTTAATTCTTTAGAATTAGCAGTTACTGGTATAAACAGCTGCTTTTAATATTCCTGCAAATGAAAAGTGAAATCACAAATTCAAAGCAGAAAGCATAACCCTGTGGGGATTTACACAGGGCTTACTGGTTAATTGACTTTAATGGGTGAGAATTCCAGCTGGGGTAAATAAGCATTACTCATTGCCTTTAAAGTCATAGCATTTGTGTCAGCTACCACAAGTCTAATGCTCAGGATACATTTATATTGTTTCTTTGATGTTGCTGGGAGTAGATGTCACTTAACGAGCCCCAGAACAACTCCAGTGGAGTCAGTGAAGCTGGTTGTTGTGCCTCAGACATCCCTGCAAGTCTGTGAGAATGAAGGGGTACTGGCTGACTGGGATCTGCCAGCAACAAGTTCTTGGGAAATGGCATTCTAGTGTGAAAAAGGACAGGCTTATTGTGGTCATTTTGCTTGGACTTTCTGAACTTTGTTCCCAGGTCTTAATTTAATTTTACTGCTGCAACTCTGGAAAATCTGAACCAATCATTCAACTTAGAGACACCTGCTATAGGTTTTAATGTGTCCAAGAATTCACTTTGATATAAATCAAGCTAGATGTGTCTGCAGGAATTGTAGAGGTGGAGTTTGGTCCGTCTTCCTGCTTCATCATTGTATTCTGTCAAAGTTTCCTAAGTAGTTGTCCAGTCCAGATCAGTGCCAAAGTAAGAGCAACTCACACCGAGAATGAACACAAACAAAAAATGTGGGTCCAAACATCAATTGAGGTACAGACAGAATGAAGACACTTTTTTTTAACTTCATGTGATCCTCCCAGACCAATATATTCCTCTCGCCTCATATCAGCTGTGATTTAAAATAAAATAATACTTTAGCATGGCTAAGAAAAACCAGGGAATGGGTTAGAATTAACAAATAAAGATAATACAGAGGGAAAAGGTAGGGCTATGAGCTGAGTTTCTTGTGCCAAGTTATCAAGAACCTGTCCAAGCAAATGATTATTTTCATCATAGAATATCTTGAGTTGGAAAGCATCAGAGAAATCCAAGACACCGGGATAAAACAAGTGTCAAAGACAAGTATCAAAGTTGGGTTTTTTCCTGACTTTCAGTTTTCTTCTTAAGATCTGCAGTATCTACACAAATACATTTCTAAACAGAGCTCAGAAGACTACACTTTGCAGCTTACTTAACTCTGTTGGAAGAAGCCTTCATGAAACAAGGATGTTTCCTTGCTGTCTTCATAGCATTTTTGCTATAAGGTAGATTTAAAAATCTTATGGAAGAATATTCTTCTAATATCACATGAGAGCTGTAACATCAGAACATGCCTTCTTTTTCTCAGAGGAAAAATGAACAGGGGACTCATGCTATTAACCTAGCCTGTGATCTAAAATCTTGCAAAGAGGGTTGATTGAGCCTGTTTGCTCTGTGCTGCCTGCTCAGCCCCATGGCTCACTCTAGCTTGTATCCTTCTGTTCAGTGACCGACTCCTCCATACACTGGCACTTAAAAAAAAAGTCTATTGAGCATATTTTTCATTATTCTACAGTGCTTCCTCTTCTGTGTATTTATTGACCTATTTTTACCCAGTGTACTCATTATTCTGGAAGATTTTTTAGCTCCAAATCCCAAAGCTCTTGCTACATGTTAAGTCTTTGTGCCGGCCATGAGCCACAGTTGGCATAGGCAGAAACAGAGTTCAGGAACCCATTTTTAGTCCTTACTCTACAATTTGAGGCCAAAGAGTCTGATGTAAAGCGGTCACGGGACAACAGAATAATCACTTTTAAGACAGTTCAAGTATGACTGTGATGCAGATGTTAAAATAACCCCTGACTGCAATGGTCCTTCATGGCTGTTTATGTTTTTTCGCTTAGACCAAGCAAAGAATAAACTCCAATTACCTCATTGAAAAGCCCACACGGAGCCAATCGTGACATTATATCAACTGTGGACATTTGGTGGTTTATTGCTGTGGTATGGAGACTTATGGGACAGTGCTCATTCTTCCTGTAGCAACGCTTTCGTCTCATTCCTGGTGCCAAGTCCATCATCGGGTGACTAACAGTGGGATCAGGGGACTAACAGTGCCTTGAGGGGAAAAGCTCATGGCTGTTTGATGTCTGATCTATATCCGTTCTGCCAGGAAAGCTGGCCAGTGTGCACCCCGTGGACTTTGCTCTGATGGGAGCACCACCAGCTTTTCTGCTCTCTTAGCGCTTACTGTACAAAAACAAAGGAGTGGGAATACTGGGGTAAGTCTGCCATGGTGCAGTGGGAGCACAGCAGGAGTAACTGCAGGGCTTCCACAGGGCAGGATGGGAACAGGAAAGAAGGAAGAAAAAATAGGGCAAATAGTAAGACCAAGAGAAAAAATAATGGTATAGTCAAAAAAACATGCTATGGGAAATAGTTATTCATGGTAGCAGGAGGAGAAGATTGCCCATAACCAGTAATGACTCTTCTGATTATCAGCAAACACTGTGAGCTGCCAGCCAATAACACATGTGGAACAGCTTTGGGTAGGCAACTCTTCTGGGCATGTCACAGCCCATGGGTCTCATCTCTCCTCTTCTCCAGACTTTCTATGAGTGAGTCTTTTAGAAACAGATTTTGAAGTGCATTTAGGCACCCAAGAACTTGTTGCTTAAATACGCTTAAAGATCTGAGCCTTAAAGACAGACATTTAAAGCCTTTCTGGCTAAGGACTTTAAACAGCACCAAGTTACTTAGTCGCCATTGAAATCAATGGGAGTTCTTGGCTTTTATCCTTAAAATGAGGAAACTCATAGTTTAATGAAGACGGTTGCTAGGGTAGCTAGAGATCTTGAGTTCTCCCTTTCTGTACAGAAGCAGGCACACTCAGCTACGTGTCTGTCCTGCTAATTCTCTCTGCCCTGTTAATAGCTGGCAGGTTTTCCTTTGCCCTCAGGGACTGATGACCATATTGCTGGGACAGAGGGTGCCAGGAGCTGCCTTCTCCTCCTCCATCATCTCAGAGGGGTCACATGTGCAGTGCAGCAGCAACCAGGCAGTAGTGGGTACACAAGGCTATGTCAGAAAACAGCGATACCCCAGTTTATTCGTTTTTATGAGGTACACTGGGGACTAGTATTATAACAACATTCAGAGACTTGAGATTGCATAAGCTTTTTTTGTTCCTGATCCCTGGCATCATTCATATTGAAGCATAGATTAAAAGTAATTTTATGGACTGATGGTTAGTGAAAAGTCTCTGGGAGACATTTGGTATGTTGAGTAAAAAGGGGTTGCAAGGGGTATTTTCCCCTGGGCACGAAAGTTTCCTTCCATTCTTAGTGGTAAAATGTGGTGGAGAGATTTCCTGTTCCAGCTATGCTGTGTCCCAGTAGGCTGCTGTCATCTCATGTTTTGAACAGTGGTGCTGAAGCCTAGTGAATTAGAGATCTCACAGAAGATGACTCCAACTGACATTTTTTGAACAACAGTCTCTTACAGACTTATGGGAAAAGATGAAAATTATTAGTATGAAGTTTGGTTCAAACATAGTAATTTATATAGATATACCTGGGTCTTTAAGCAGCTTGCCTGCTGCCAGATTGAAAGAAGAAATGTGCAATAGGGCTGCTAACACTCATTGATTATCCGCATCATAATTCTTCCTCAGGGAATATTTTCAGCCAGTAAACAGAAAAGCCACTGTAAATGCCACATCAATATTAGTCAGGACTGCACTGATTCGTTGAGTAGAGTAATGCAGAAATTAAATGGCTATTATATTATGAATTCATTATCTCTCCTAAGGTGCTTTTTTTCTTATTATTGTGATGGGTAGTAGTAATTACACAACTACACACTGTGTCTTTAGGTAAAAAATGCTATGCACTTGTTTTATTTTCATTGTGTGTCCATGCTTCAAAATATCAAAGTTTTTAATGGAAATACCTAGTAACATTTCTAAAGTTAAAAGGGCAATGGTCTGAAACTGAAAGAAGGTATATTTTGATTGGACATAAGGAAGAAAATTTTCATAATGAGAGTAGTGAGACACTGGAACAGGTTGTCCAGAGAAGTTGTGGATGCCCCTTCATTAGGAGTGTTTAAGGTCAGGTAGGATGGGGCTTTGAGCAATCTGGTCCAGTGAAAGATGTCCCTGCCCATAACAGGGGGGTTGGACTAGATGATGTCTAAAGGTCCTTTCCAACCCAAACCATCCTATCATCTTATGATTATAATGGATGGTGTAAAAAGGTTTTGAATGTTTTCTCTTACCACTGATATCAGAGTATTTAATTATGTAACAGTGAATAAAAAGTGTGTAACTACTTTGATTGTCATTTCAAGAATCAGAACTCAACAGAAAGGATCCCTGCTGTTGGGCAGTTTCATCCTGTATTAACATACCTGGCTATACATAATTAAAGAGTATTAACAAAGGAAACCTCAGAGCTGAAAAGTTGGATGAAACACCCTAATACCACATACAAAGAACAGCAATCAGTTGGGCCAAGGCCAATTTTATGAGCTTCAATAAGGCCAAATGATGGGCCCTGCCTTTGGGCCACAACAACCCCCAGCAGCTCTACAGGCTTGGGGAGGAGTGGCTGGAGAGCTGCCAAGCAGAGAAGGACCTGGGGGTGTTGATTGACAGCTACCTGAACATGAGCCCAAGGCCAATGGCATCCTGGCCTGTATCAGGAATAGTGTGGTCAGCAGGAACAGGGAGGTGATCATTCCTCTGTACTCAGCTTTGGTGAGGTTGCACCTCGAATACTGTGTCCAGTTTTGGGCCCCTCTCTACAAGAAGGACATGGAGGTGCTGGAGAGGGTACAG